>CM062296.1:64496979-64723909 GCA_031216915.1 Pictodentalium vernedei
GAGGCCTTCATGGCCCGCATGGCCTCATACGACGAAAGGGGTACCCAAATACCGCGATGAGGATGAGAGTAATGGCATTTCCTTATGGCACTCATAACCCTCATGGCCTCATACGATGAAAGGGGATTCTGATTCTGAAAGCCATCCAGATAGAAAGGGATTCCAAAATTGGAATTCTGTGGACCGTGGCGACCAAATACCGAGATGAGGATGAGAGCAATGGAATTTCCTTGTAGCCCTCATAGCCCTTATGACCTCATTCGGTGAAAAGGCGATTCTGAAGGCCATCCAGACACTAGAAAGGAATTCCAAAATTGGGATTCTGTGGACCGTGGTGACAAAATACCGAGATGAGGATGAGAGTAATGGCATTTCCTTATGGCCCTCATAGCCCCCATGGCCTAATACGAAGAAAACGGGGCACCGATGGCCCGTCGGGAAAGTGTCCCCTGTAGCTATGTCTGGGTCTACTGGTAAGCCCAACAAATGGTAGACTAGTGTAGATAATAATCACATCACGGGTAGAACAAGCCAAATAATCTACTAAGGTAAGAGACAGCCATGAATACACGGACAATGTCATCATATCATGGGTAGAACAAGCATAAGAATCGACAGGGACAGTCAGGGATAATCAGTATACTACAGTAGATAGAAGTCAGGTAGAACAGATAGGGTATAAAATATGTAGTACTAAACGAGGATTCTTATGGAATTCGAGCTAGATAAGGAACACACCTTTTTATGGATCTTATAACACTACGTGGTGCTATAGGGTCAATATTCTAAAATAATTCTGATCCATTTTGGTGATTTCCGGTGAAAATAAGTCGTTCACGGGATCATCTGGGTAACTCGTTGTACTCTCATTGCATCGAACGTACCCTCCAAACATATCCCCGTCTTATTAGATGTCTTTGGGTCACCTAGCAACCCGCGTGCTACCATAGAAACCAAGATGGCGGCGCCCTGTATACAAAATGGATGACGGAAACACGTATTACCATAACAACACGCGCTGCGCATGCGCAGTGATACAACGTTTCACCATGTGGATGACGTCACAACATGGCCGGCCAAGCGCGTTACCATGACAACGCAAAATGACGGCACCCAGTCACGTGACTATGACGTCACTTCCGGGGTCCACCACGGGGTTCACCAGATCTTGCTCGAAAGGAACGAGCACTACTACTTTGATCCATGCACATGAAATAAATCCGTACGCATGAAATGAAAGATATAAAAACTATGGTATAGGTTATTTAGTCAAAAATGGCATCCAACCTGTGACCTTGGTATACTGGTATCCTATCATCTTATCGCTGAAACAACAATTCTTAGGTCTACTTGTTCTTGTTTGGACCTAAGTTATCTAGGACCTTTCGGCCCTCGGTCGCTACCGCCTCCTCATCTCTTCAAGAAGGAAGGTCAGGAGGGGTAAACTAATGGCCTTGTTTGGCATGCTTCCCTTTTTTAACGTGCGATAGGCCAGTTAGGACGGAGTGAAGTCTGCGTAAGACCTCACATCGCTGCACTCTGGGCCTGTGGCAGTAAGTATGTGTATGTAAGCGTGGCGGGAGAGGGGGGGGGGGGGGGTCTCTTGTTGAGACGTGGGGGCGCAAAGATATGTCAGCGAAGATATAAAATTCAGATGACTAAAAGGGCCTATAAAGCAGCCATCGAAAAGTACTTCACAATGCCGGGGGAATTTGGGATGGGACGTCGCCTAAAGTTGCCTGGGATGGCAACATATGCCTATGCTTGTCCGCTACATGTCTAATCTTGGCGGTATTATATTTTTGGTAGACCCTGGGAAGGTCGGGATCAGAGGCGGGGGCATGGGAAAACGCACACAGCGCGCCCCCAAATAGACTTACATTGCACCTCCCCCTTCATAATAAATATAAACTGCCATATTTCGACCCCCTCCCTCACCTTCCATTAGGAGACTTCAAAACAGTTGATATAGCTTCGGAATTGGAGAATATTCAGAGAGACTCAGGCCCTTACCGATGACCTCGCCATCCTCCATTTGGCTCCAGAATCGCTCTCAAAGCTTCACAGTTAAAATTGAAAAATTTACCGAGGAAGGATAACCGGCCCCCACCAATGGCCTCACCTCCTCTAAGGAGGCTTCAGAGTCCCTTACAGAGCTCCAAAAATTTATAATTCGGGGAGAGGTCCCGAATCCGGTGGCGGCGCTACAGGAGGTCATGAAAGGGCAT
The DNA here is from genome assembly GCA_031216915.1 of Pictodentalium vernedei. Lineage (NCBI taxonomy): Eukaryota > Metazoa > Mollusca > Scaphopoda > Dentaliida > Dentaliidae > Pictodentalium > Pictodentalium vernedei. The sequence continues at coordinate 64,499,208 of CM062296.1, forward strand.
TTGCCCCCGGACACAGTCTTTGCCACCCCTCCTCTCTCTCTCTCATTTGCCCTTCTCCAAAACTGTCACATCCAGCCACCCTCTCTTACACACACAGTGACTCTCTTTTCTTTATTTACATACAAACTCAGCAGAAAAACATAAATCCACTGGAATTTTGCAAGTTCGGATGCAGATACTTATGGGCCATGTACGTTTATAAACCTTGTCTCTAAAATGTGGGTCATCCAAAAATGTGGCGATCTACCCTGAAAGCCACCAGAAAACGTGATTTAAATGCACAGTGATTGTTTTTGTCTGGGAGGCGACCCCCCCCCCTCCCTTTCCCGGGGAGGGCATGTTGGCTTCTCCACTCAGGATACCCACCCATACGGAGCATGTCCCCTACTTGCAGCCTCCACCCCCACCCCCCCACCCCCGCAGATATTTTTCTGGCTCTACCCACTGCCAGGTCATACAAATGGGAGAGGGTGATTCACCTGACTACACCCTTCCCTCCCTGTCTGCGGCCTTTGAGATATACCCGCGTTATATCGCTGCCCCCTCCATTGGAATTCTCCCCTATAAAGGATTCTGGTTCCGCCACTGAACAGGATTCCAATGCATGGCGTGGTAAGTATATATAGCAGGTCCGTCTTTTGGGACAGCGGGAGTGGGGGTCCTGACACCTTATGTTTTAATCCGTGCGCACAAAATTTTAATTCGAGCACACGAGTTAATAATCCGTGCGCACGACATAATAATCGGTGCACACAACATAATAATCCGCGAAGGCGAATTGATAATCGGTACATACAAAATAATAACCCGGGCACAAGGATTATTATTTCGTGTGCACGGATTATTATTTCGCGCATATTATCATTTCGCCGCACTTTATATTTATTCTATTAGTATGAAATGTGCCAAATGGGCCCCATCTGGAGGACTTCGGTGGGGGGGGGGGGGGTAGCATACAGCAGAAGGGACAGCATACCGCGGCAAATTGTGGGTGTCACGTGGGTTGTCATAGAAGCGGAGGAGAGCGGGCATGTTGTGACCTCATCCCGATAGTGATATGTGGTTTTAGTGAGCAAGCACATTGGAGACTACCATCTTGGTTTCTATGTTAGCTTGTTGTTGCCATGTGACCCCATAACCTCTAAACGGACGGGGACTGTTCTAAGGGTGTGTTCGATTCAACGGGAGTCTGGCGAATTACTAAAATAAGCTCGACACTTACCCCAAATCACCGACATCGACTTTATGTTACCGAACAGAGTCGGGCGAAGTGTTATAATACCCATAAGGGGTATTTTCGATTGATGAAGTATGTACTCCGGTAGAATAAAAGAGCCCCATACTTGGAGTAAGATCGGTGTTTCGTTACTATAATTAAATTCTGTGGCGTGTTCTGACTTCTCTCTGACCCAAGTATTCAACTGCAGGAGTTAGTACGCATGGCATAGCAGATGGGCATCGGGCAGGTCATTGGGCAAGTTATGACTGCAGGAAGAATAAGCAAGTGGAAGGGAATGGGTGGTGTTAGCGTGCATAGTAAGTAGACACCAGAATGGGGATGTGGGAGGGAATGGGTAGTGTTAGTATGAATGGCGTAGAAGCAGACATCAGGTAGTCCCTCGGGCATGTCAGGGCTTAGGAAGAATAGGGAAGTTGGGAGAATGGGAAGTGCTGGTATGCAAGACGTAGCAAGCAGACACCAACAGGCCCGTTAGTAAGCCAGAGTTTAGAAAGAATAAGAAAGTGGAAGGAAAATGGGTGGTATTGGTATGCTTGGAGAAGCCAGCAAACTTCAGGCAGGGCCTTGGGCATGCCAAGACTTAGAGATAGGAAGGAAAGGAAATAAGGGTAAGGTGAGTAAATCGTGAAGTGGAAGTTGGGCCCCAGTTTGGGATATTTACAGACCATGTTGCATAGAGATAGACTTGTGGAATCTCTTTCTGTTACTTGGCTGGCCTCAGGATGCCCTTTTCATTACACGAAAAGCCGAAGGCAATGAAGCACAACTTGCCATTCCACATATCCTCAGGGTCATAAGGGCCACGAGAAAATTCTTAGTGAGCCACAATTCGTCATTCCTCATATCTTCATATTTGGGGACGGCGCTCCATGGAATCTTCTTTATTCTTCTCGTGTCACACACCAACATAAAAATATCTGGCGATGTTTGTCTCCTTCGGTAATATTTTGAAACTAGTTCTTTTGGGGCCTAAGGAGGGCCCTAAATGTGGTGCGCTTGGGATGGTTGAGGTGTCAATCTTCTTTATTCCTCGGGGGCAACCCATCAACACCAAAATATCCCGTAATTTAAACCAGCTTTGATATTTTATAACTGGCCCTTTTGGGGCATTAGTAGGACCCCTGAATGTGGTCCGATAGGGGCTGTTGAGGCATCAATCTTCTTTGTTCCTTGGGTGCCAACCATCAACACCAAAATAACCCATGATTTTAACTTGCTTTGGTGATATTTGGTAACTGGCCCTTTTTGGGGCCTTAGTAGGGCCCCTAAATGTGGTCCGATTGGGGCGGTTGAGATGTCAATCTTCTTTATTCCACGGGGGCCACGCATCAACACCCAAAATATTATCCTGTGATTTCAACTTGCTTTGGTGATATTTTGTAACTGGCCCTTTTTGGGGCCTTAGTAGGTCCCCTAAATATGGTCCGATTGGGGCGGTTGAGGTGTCAATCTTCTTCATTCCTCGGGGGGCCACCCATCAACACAAAAATATCCCGCGATGTTAACCTGCTTTGGTGATATTTTGTAACTGCCCCTTCTTGGGGCCTTAGTAGGCCCCTAAAATGTGGTCCGATTGGGGCGGTTGAGATGTCAATCTTCTTTATTCCTCGGGGGCCACCCAACAACACCAAAATATCCCGTGATTTTAACTTGCTTTGGTGATATTTTGTAACAGGCCCTTTTTGGGACCTTAGTAGGGCCCCTAAATATGGTCCAATTGGGGCGGTTGAGGTGTCAATCTTCTTTATTCCTCGGGGGCCACCCATCAACACCAAAATATCCAGCGATTTTAACCTGCTTTGGTGATATTTTGTAACTGGCCCTTTTTGAGGCCTTAGTAGGGCCCATAAATGTGGTCCAATTGGGGCGGTTGAGATGTCAATCTTCTTTATTCCTCGGGGGCCACCTATCAACAACAAAATATCCCGTGATTTTAACTTGCTTTGGTGATATTTTGTAACTGGCCCTTTTGGGGGCCTTAGTAAGGCCTCTAAATGTGGTCCGATTGGGGCGGTTGAGGGGTCAATCTTCCTTATTCCTGGGGGGCCACCCATCAACTCCAAAATATCCCGTGATTTTAACTTGCTTTGGTGATATTTTGTAACTGGCCCTTTTTGGGGCCTTAATAGGGCCCCTAAATGTGGGCCGATTGGGGCGGTTGAGGTGTCATTCTTCTTTATTCCTCGGGGGCCATCCATCAACAGCAAAATATTCCGTGATTTTAACCTGCTTTGGTAAAATTTAGTAACTGGCCCTTCTTGGGGCCTTAGTAGGTCCCCTAAATGTTGACCGATTGGGGCGGTTGAGGTGGCAAACTTCTTTATTCCTCGGGAGCCACCCTTAACACCAAAATATCCCGTGATTTTAACCTGCTCTGGTGATATTTTGTAACTGGCCCTTTTTGGGGCCTTAGTAGGGCCCTAAATAAGGTCCGATTGCGGCGTTTGAGGTGTCAATCTTCTTCATTCCTCGGGGGCCACCCATCAAGACCAAAATATTCCGTGATTTTAACTTGCTTTGGTGATATTTTGTAAATGGCCCTTTTTGGGGCCTTAGTAGGTCCCCTAAATATGGTCCGATTGAGGCGATTGAGGTGTCAATTTTCTTTATTCCTCAGGGGCCACCCATCAACACCAACATATCCTGTGACTTTAACTTGCTTTGGTGATATTTTAAAACTGGCTCTTTTTGGGGCATTAGTATGGCCCCTAAACATGGTCTGATTGGGGTGGTTGAGGTGTCAATCTACTTTATTCCTCGGGGGCCACCCATCAACACCAAAATATCCCAGGATTTTAACCTGCTTTGGTGATATTTTGTGACTGGCCATTTTTTAGGCCTTAGAAAGGCCCCTAAATGTGGTCCGACTGGGGTGGTTGATGTGTCAAGCTTCTTTATTCCTCGAGGGCCACCCAACAACACCAAAATATCCAGTGATTTTAACTTGCTTTGGTGATATTTTGTAACTGGCCCTTTTTGGGGCCTTAGTAGGGCCCCTAAATATAGTCCGATTGGGGTGTTTGAGGTGTCAATCTTCTTTATTCCCCTGGGGCCACCCATCAACACCAAAATATTCTGTGATTTTAACTCGCTTTGGAGATATTTTATTGGGATGTTTGAGGTGTCAATCTTCTTTATTCCCCTGGGGCCACCCATCAACACCAAAATATTCCGTGATTTCAACTCGCTTTGGAGATATTTTGTAACTGGCCCTTTTGGGGCCTTAGTAGGTCCCCTAAATGTGGTCCGATTGGGGCGGTTGAGGCATCAATCTACTTTATATTGCGGGGGCTACCCATCAACATGAAAATATCCCGTAATTTTAACCTGCTTTGGTGATATTTTGTAACTGGCCCTTTTTGGGGGCCTTAGAAGGGCCCCTTAATGTGGTCCGATTGGGGCGGTTGAGGTGTCAATCTTCTTTATTCCTCAGGGGCCACCCAACAACAGCAAAATATTGCGTGATTTAAACCTGCTTTGGTGATATTTTGTAACTGGCCCTCTTGGGGCCTTAGTAGGTCCCCTAAATGTGGTCCGATTGGGGCAGTTGAGGCATCAATCTACTTTATTTTGCGGGGGCTACCCATCAACACGAAAATATACCGTGATTTTAACCTGCTTTGGTGATATTTTGTAACTGGCCCTTTTTTGGGCCTTAGTAAGGCCTCTAAATGTGGTCCGATTGGGGCGGTTGAGGGGTCAATCTTCCTTATTCCTGGGGGGCCACCCATCAACACCAAAATATCCCATGATTTTAACTTGCTTTGGTGATATTTTGTAACTGGCTCTTTTTGGGGCATTAGTATGGCCCCTAAACATGGTCCGATTGGGGTGGTTGAGGTGTCAATCTACTTTATTCCTCGGGGGCCACCCATCAACACCAAAATATCCCAGAATTTTAACCTGCTTTGGTGATATTTTGTGACTGGCCATTTTTGAGGCCTTAGAAAGGCCCCTAAATGTGGTCCGATTGGGGTGGTTGATGTGTCAATCTTCTTTATTCCTCGGGGGCCACCCAACAACACCAAAATATCCCATGATTTTAACTTGCTTTGGTGATATTTTGTAACTGGCCCTTTTTGGGGCCTTATTAGGGCCCCTAAATATAGTCCGATTGGGGTGTTTGAGGTGTCAATCTTCTTTATTCCCCTGGGGCCACCCATCAACACCAAAATATTCCGTGATTTTAACTCGCTTTGGAGATATTTTGTAACTGGCCCTTTTGGGGCCTTAGTAGGTCCCCTAAATGTGGTCTGATTGGGGCGGTTGAGGCATCAATCTACTTTATATTGCGGGGGCTACCCATCAACATGAAAATATCCCGTAATTTTAACCTGCTTTGGTGATATTTTGTAACTGGCCCTTTTTTGTGCCTTAGAAGGGCCCCTTAATGTGGTCCGATTGGGGCGGTTGAGGTGTCAATCTTCTTTATTCCTCGGGGGCCACCCAACAACAGCAAAATATTGCGTGATTTTAACCTGCTTTGGTGATATTTTGTAACTGGCCCTTTTTTGGGCCTTCGTAAGGCCTCTAAATGTGGTCCGATTGGGGCGGTTGAGGGGTCAATCTTTCTTATTCCAGGGGGGCCCACCCATCAACACCAAAATATCCCGTCATTTTAACTTGCTTTGGTGATATTTTGTAACCGGCCCTTTTTGGGGCCTTAGTAGGGCCCCTAAATGTGGTCCGATTGGGGCAGTTGAGGTGTCAATCTTCTTTATTCCTCGGGGGCTACCCATCAACACTTAAATATCCCGTAATTTTAACCTGCTTTGGTGATATTTTGTAACTGGCCCTTTTTGGGGCCTTAGAAGGGCCCCTTAATGTGGTCCGATTGGGGCGGTTGAGGTGTCAATCTTCTTTATTCCTCGGGGACCACCCAACAAGAGCAAAATATTGCGTGATTTAAACCTGCTTTGGTGATATTTTGTAACTGGCCCTTTTGGGGCCTTAGTAGGTCCCCTAAATGTGGTCCGATTGGGGCGGTTGAGGCATCAATCTACTTTATTTTGCGGGGGTTACCCATCAACACGAAAATATACCGTGATTTTAACCTGCTTTGGTGATATTTTGTAACTGGCCCTTTTTTGGGCCTTAGTAGGGCCCCTAAATGTTGTCCGATTGAGGAGTTTGAAGTGTCAATCTTCTATATTCCTCGGGGGCCACCCATCAACACCAAAATATCCCATGATTTAAACCTTCTTTGGTGAAATTTTGTAACTGGCCCTTTTTGTGGCCTTACTAAGGCCCCTAAATGTGGTCCGATTGGGGTGGTTGAGGTGTCAATCTTCTTTATTCCTAGAGGGAACCCAGGAACAACAAAATATCCCGAGATTTTAACTTGCTTTGGTGATATTTTGTAACTGGCCCTTTTTGGGGCCTTAGTAAAGCCTCTAAATGTGGTCCGATTGGGGCGGTTGAGGTGTCAATCTTCTTTATTCCTTGGGGGCCACCCATCAACACCAAAATATCCCATGATTTTAACTTGCTTTGGTGATATTTTGTAACTGGCCCTTTTTGGGGCCTTAGTAGGGCCCCTAAACATGGTCCGATTGGGGCGGTTGAGGTGTCAATCTTCTTTATTCCTCGGGGGCCATCCATCAACACCAAAATATCCCGCTAGTTTAACCTGCTTTGGTGATATTTTGTAACTGGCCCTTTTGGGGGCCTTAGTAGGGCCCCTAAACATGGTCCGATTGGGGCGGTTGAGGTGTCAATCTTCTTTATTCCTCGGGGGCCACCCACCAATACCAAAATAACCTGCGAATTTAACCTGCTTTGGTGATATTTTGTAACTGGCTCTTTTTGGGGCATTAGTATGGCCCCTAAACATGGTCCGATTGGGGTGGTTGAGGTGTCAATCTACTTTATTCCTCGGGGGCCACCCATCAACACCAAAATATCACAGGATTTTAACCTGCTTTGGTGATATTTTGTAACTGGCCCTTTTTTGGGCCTTAGTAAGGCCTCTAAATGTGGTCCGATTGGGGCGGTTGAGGGGTCAATCTTCCTTATTCCTGGGGGGCCACCCATCAACACCAAAATATCCCGTGATTTTAACTTGCTTTGGTTATATTTTGTAACTGGCTCTTTTTGGGGCATTAGTATGGCCCCCTAAACATGGTCCGATTGGGGTGGTTGAGGTGTCAATCTACTTTATTCCTCGGGGTCCACCCATCAACACCAAAATATCCCAGAATTTTAACCTGCTTTGGTGATATTTTGTGACTGGCCATTTTTGAGGCCTTAGAAAGGCCCCTAAATGTGGTCCGATTGGGGTGGTTGATGTGTCAATCTTCTTTATTCCTCGGGGGCCACCCAACAACACCAAAATATCCCGTGATTTTAACTTGCTTTGGTGATATTTTGTAACTGGCCCTTTTTGGGGCCTTAGTAGGGCCCCTAAATATAATCCGATTGGGGTGTTTGAGGTGTCAATCTTCTTTATTCCCCTGGGGCCACCCATCAACACCAAAATATTCCGTGATTTTTACTCGCTTTGGAGATATTTTGTAACTGGCCCTTTTGGGGCCTTAGTAGGTCCCCTAAATGTGGTCTGATTGGGGCGGTTGAGGCATCAATCTACTTTATATTGTGGGGGCTACCCATCAACATGAAAATATCCCATAATTTTAACCTGCTTTGGTGATATTTTGTAACTGGCCCTTTTTGTGCCTTAGAAGGGCCCCTTAATGTGGTCCGATTGGGGCGGTTGAGGTGTCAATCTTCTTTATTCCTCGGGGGCCACCCAACAACAGCAAAATATTGCGTGATTTTAACCTGCTTTGGTGATATTTTGTAACTGGCCCTTTTTTGGGCCTTCGTAAGGCCTCTAAATGTGGTCCGATTGGGGCGGTTGAGGGGTCAATCTTCCTTATTCCAGGGGGGCCACCCATCAACACCAAAATATCCCGTCATTTTAACTTGCTTTGGTGATATTTTGTAACTGGCCCTTTTTGGGGCCTTAGTAGGGCCCCTAAATGTGGTCCGATTGGGGCAGTTCAGGTGTCAATCTTCTTTATTCCTCGGGGGCCACCCATCAACACTTAAATATCCCGTAATTTTAACCTGCTTTGGTGATATTTTGTAACTGGCCCTTTTTGGGGCCTTAGAAGGGCCCCTTAATGTGGTCCGATTGGGGTGGTTGAGGTGTCAATCTTCTTTATTCCTCGGGGGCCACCCAACAAGAGCAAAATATTGCGTGATTTAAACCTGCTTTGGTGATATTTTGTAACTGGCCCTTTTGGGGCCTTAGTAGGTCCCCTAAATGTGGTCCGATTGGGGCGGTTGAGGCATCAATCTACTTTATTTTGCGGGGGCTACCCATCAACACGAAAATATACCGTGATTTTAACCTGCTTTGGTGATATTTTGTAACTGGCCCTTTTTTGGGCCTTAGTAGGGCCCCTAAATGTTGTCCGATTGAGGAGTTTGAAGTGTCAATCTTCTATATTCCTCGGGGGCCACCCATCAACACCAAAATATCCCATGATTTAAACCTTCTTTGGTGATATTTTGTAACTGGCCCTTTTTGTGGCCTTACTAAGGCCCCTAAATGTGGTCCGATTGGGGTGGTTGAGGTGTCAATCTTCTTTATTCCTAGAGGGCAACCCAGGAACAACAAAATATCCCGAGATTTTTACTTGCTTTGGTGATATTTTGTAACTGGCCCTTTTTGGGGCCTTAGTAAAGCCTCTAAATGTGGTCCGATTGGGGCGGTTGAGGTGTCAATCTTCTTTATTCCTTGGGGGCCACCCATCAACACCAAAATATCCCATGATTTTAACTTGCTTTGGTGATATTTTGTAACTGGCCCTTTTTGGGGCCTTAGTAGGGCCCCTAAACATGGTCCGATTCGGGCGGTTGAGGTGTCAATCTTCTTTATTCCTCGGGGGCCATCCATCAACACCAAAATATCCCGCTAGTTTAACCTGCTTTGGTGATATTTTGTAACTGGCCCTTTTGGGGGCCTTAGTAGGGCCCCTAAACATGGTCCGATTGGGGCGGTTGAGGTGTCAATCTTCTTTATTCCTCGGCGGCCACCCACCAACACCAAAATAACCTGCGAATTTAACCTGCTTTGGTGATATTTTGTAACTGGCTCTTTTTGGGGCATTAGTATGGCCCCTAAACATGGTCCGATTGGGGTGGTTGAGGTGTCAATCTACTTCATTCCTCGGGGGCCACCCATCAACACCAAAATATCACAGGATTTTAACCTGCTTTGGTGATATTTTGTGACTGGCCATTTTTTAGGCCTTAGAAAGGCCCCTAAATGTGGTCCGATTGGGGTGGTTGATGTGTCAATCTTCTTTATTCCTCGGGGGCCACCCAACAACACCAAAATATCCCGTGATTTTAACTTGCTTTGGTGATATTTTGTAACTGGCCCTTTTTGGGGCCTTAGTAGGGCCCCTAAATATAGTCCGATTGGGGTGTTTGAGGTGTCAATCTTCTTTATTCCCCTGGGGCCACCCATCAGCACCAAAATATTCCGTGATTTTACTCGCTTTGGAGATATTTTATTGGGGTGTTTGAGGTGTCAATCTTCTTTATTCCCCTGGGGCCACCCATCAACACCAAAATATTCCGTGATTTTAACTCGCTTTGGAGATATTTTGTAACTGGCCCTTTTGGGGCCTTAGTAGGTCCCCTAAATGTGGTCCGATTGGGGCGGTTGAGGCATCAATCTACTTTATATTGCGGGGGCTACCCATCAACATGAAAATATCCCGTAATTTTAACCTGCTTTGGTGATATTTTGTAACTGGCCCTTTTTGGGGGCCTTAGAAGGGCCCCTTAATGTGGTCCGATTGGGGCGGTTGAGGTGTCAATCTTCTTTATTCCTCGGGGGCCACCCAACAACAGCAAAATATTGCGTGATTTAAACCTGCTTTGGTGATATTTTGTAACTGGCCCTCTTGGGGCCTTAGTAGGTCCACTAAATGTGGTCCGATTGGGGCGGTTGAGGCATCAATCTACTTTATTTTGCGGGGGCTACCCATCAACACGAAAATATACCGTGATTTTAACCTGCTTTGGTGATATTTTGTAACTGGCCCTTTTTGGGGCCTTAGTAAGGCCTCTAAATGTGGTCCGATTGGGGCGGTTGAGGGGTCAATCTTCCTTATTCCTGGGGGGCCACCCATCAACACCAAAATATCCTGTGATTTTAACTTGCTTTGGTGATATTTTGTAACTGGCTCTTTTTGGGGCATTAGTATGGCCCCTAAACATGGTCCGATTGGGGTGGTTGAGGTGTCAATCTACTTTATTCCTCGGGGGCCACTCATCAACACCAAAATATCCCAGGATTTTAACCTGCTTTGGTGATATTTTGTGACTGGCCATTTTTGAGGCCTTAGAAAGGCCCCTAAATGTGGTCCGATTGGGGTGGTTGATGTGTCAATCTTCTTTATTCCTCGGGGGCCACCCAACAACACCAAAATATCCCGTGATTTTAAGTTGCTTTGGTGATATTTTGTAACTGGCCCTTTTTGGGGCCTTAGTAGGGCCCCTAAATATAGTCCAATTGGGGTGTTTGAGGTGTCAATCTTCTTTATTCCCCTGGGGCCACCCATCAACACCAAAATATTCCGTGATTTTAACTCGCTTTGGAGATATTTTGTAACTGGCCCTTTTGGGGCCTTAGTAGGTCCCCTAAATGTGGTCCGATTGGGGCGGTTGAGGCATCAATCTACTTTATATTGCAGGGGCTACCCATCAACATGAAAATATCCCGTAATTTTAACCTGCTTTGGTGATATTTTGTAACTGGCCCTTTTTTGGGGCCTTAGAAGGGCCCCTTAATGTGGTCCGATTGGGGCGGTTGAGGTGTCAATCTTCTTTATTCCTCGGGGGCCACCCAACAACAGCAAAATATTGCGTGATTTTAACCTGCTTTGGTGATATTTTGTAACTGGCCCTTTTTGGGCCTTCGTAAGGCCTCTAAATGTGGTCCGATTGGGGCGGTTGAGGGGTCAATCTTCCTTATTCCTGGGGGGCCACCCATCAACACCAAAATATCCCGTGATTTTAACTTGCTTTGGTGATATTTTGTAACTGGCCCTTTTTGGGGCCTTAGTAGGGCCCCTAAATGTGGTCCGATTGGGGCAGTTGAGGTGTCAATCTTCTTTATTCCTCGGGGGCCACCCATCAACACTTAAATATCCCGTAATTTTAACCTGCTTTGGTGATATTTTGTAACTGGCCCTTTTTGGGGCCTTAGAAGGGCCTCTTAATGTGGTCTGATTGGGGCGGTTTAGGTGTCAATCTTCTTTATTCCTCGGGGGCCACCCAACAAGAGCAAAGTATTGCGTGCTTTAAACCTGCTTTGATGATATTTTGTAACTGGCCCTTTTGGGGCCTTAGTAGGTCCCCTAAATGTGGTCCGATTGGGGCGGTTGAGGCATCAATCTACTTTATTTTGCGGGGGCTACCCATCAGCACGAAAATATACCGTGATTTTAACCTGCTTTGGTGATATTTTGTAACTGGCCCTTTTTGGGCCTTAGTAGGGCCCCTAAATGTTGTCCGATTGAGGAGTTTGAAGTGTCAATCTTCTATATTCCTCGGGGGCCACCCATCAACACCAAAATATCCCATGATTTAAACCTTCTTTGGTGATATTTTGTAACTGGCCCTTTTTGTGGCCTTACTAAGGCCCCTAAATGTGGTCCGATTGGGGTGGTTGAGGTGTCAATCTTCTTTATTCCTAGAGGGCAACCCAGGAACAACAAAATATCCCGAGATTTTTACTTGCTTTGGTGATATTTTGTAACTGGCCCTTTTTGGGGCCTTAGTAAAGCCTCTAAATGTGGTCCGATTGGGGCGGTTGAGGTGTCAATCTTCTTTATTCCTTGGGGGCCACCCATCAACACCAAAATATCCCATGATTTTAACTTGCTTTGGTGATATTTTGTAACTGGCCCTTTTTGGGGCCTTAGTAGGGCCCCTAAACATGGTCCGATTCGGGCGGTTGAGGTGTCAATCTTCTTTATTCCTCGGGGGCCATCCATCAACACCAAAATATCCCGCTAGTTTAACCTGCTTTGGTGATATTTTGTAACTGGCCCTTTTGGGGGCCTTAGTAGGGCCCCTAAACATGGTCCGATTGGGGCGGTTGAGGTGTCAATCTTCTTTATTCCTCGGCGGCCACCCACCAACACCAAAATAACCTGCGAATTTAACCTGCTTTGGTGATATTTTGTAACTGGCTCTTTTTGGGGCATTAGTATGGCCCCTAAACATGGTCCGATTGGGGTGGTTGAGGTGTCAATCTACTTCATTCCTCGGGGGCCACCCATCAACACCAAAATATCACAGGATTTTAACCTGCTTTGGTGATATTTTGTGACTGGCCATTTTTTAGGCCTTAGAAAGGCCCCTAAATGTGGTCCGATTGGGGTGGTTGATGTGTCAATCTTCTTTATTCCTCGGGGGCCACCCAACAACACCAAAATATCCCGTGATTTTAACTTGCTTTGGTGATATTTTGTAACTGGCCCTTTTTGGGGCCTTAGTAGGGCCCCTAAATATAGTCCGATTGGGGTGTTTGAGGTGTCAATCTTCTTTATTCCCCTGGGGCCACCCATCAGCACCAAAATATTCCGTGATTTTACTCGCTTTGGAGATATTTTATTGGGGTGTTTGAGGTGTCAATCTTCTTTATTCCCCTGGGGCCACCCATCAACACCAAAATATTCCGTGATTTTAACTCGCTTTGGAGATATTTTGTAACTGGCCCTTTTGGGGCCTTAGTAGGTCCCCTAAATGTGGTCCGATTGGGGCGGTTGAGGCATCAATCTACTTTATATTGCGGGGGCTACCCATCAACATGAAAATATCCCGTAATTTTAACCTGCTTTGGTGATATTTTGTAACTGGCCCTTTTTGGGGGCCTTAGAAGGGCCCCTTAATGTGGTCCGATTGGGGCGGTTGAGGTGTCAATCTTCTTTATTCCTCGGGGGCCACCCAACAACAGCAAAATATTGCGTGATTTAAACCTGCTTTGGTGATATTTTGTAACTGGCCCTCTTGGGGCCTTAGTAGGTCCACTAAATGTGGTCCGATTGGGGCGGTTGAGGCATCAATCTACTTTATTTTGCGGGGGCTACCCATCAACACGAAAATATACCGTGATTTTAACCTGCTTTGGTGATATTTTGTAACTGGCCCTTTTTGGGGCCTTAGTAAGGCCTCTAAATGTGGTCCGATTGGGGCGGTTGAGGGGTCAATCTTCCTTATTCCTGGGGGGCCACCCATCAACACCAAAATATCCTGTGATTTTAACTTGCTTTGGTGATATTTTGTAACTGGCTCTTTTTGGGGCATTAGTATGGCCCCTAAACATGGTCCGATTGGGGTGGTTGAGGTGTCAATCTACTTTATTCCTCGGGGGCCACTCATCAACACCAAAATATCCCAGGATTTTAACCTGCTTTGGTGATATTTTGTGACTGGCCATTTTTGAGGCCTTAGAAAGGCCCCTAAATGTGGTCCGATTGGGGTGGTTGATGTGTCAATCTTCTTTATTCCTCGGGGGCCACCCAACAACACCAAAATATCCCGTGATTTTAAGTTGCTTTGGTGATATTTTGTAACTGGCCCTTTTTGGGGCCTTAGTAGGGCCCCTAAATATAGTCCAATTGGGGTGTTTGAGGTGTCAATCTTCTTTATTCCCCTGGGGCCACCCATCAACACCAAAATATTCCGTGATTTTAACTCGCTTTGGAGATATTTTGTAACTGGCCCTTTTGGGGCCTTAGTAGGTCCCCTAAATGTGGTCCGATTGGGGCGGTTGAGGCATCAATCTACTTTATATTGCAGGGGCTACCCATCAACATGAAAATATCCCGTAATTTTAACCTGCTTTGGTGATATTTTGTAACTGGCCCTTTTTTGGGGCCTTAGAAGGGCCCCTTAATGTGGTCCGATTGGGGCGGTTGAGGTGTCAATCTTCTTTATTCCTCGGGGGCCACCCAACAACAGCAAAATATTGCGTGATTTTAACCTGCTTTGGTGATATTTTGTAACTGGCCCTTTTTGGGCCTTCGTAAGGCCTCTAAATGTGGTCCGATTGGGGCGGTTGAGGGGTCAATCTTCCTTATTCCTGGGGGGCCACCCATCAACACCAAAATATCCCGTGATTTTAACTTGCTTTGGTGATATTTTGTAACTGGCCCTTTTTGGGGCCTTAGTAGGGCCCCTAAATGTGGTCCGATTGGGGCAGTTGAGGTGTCAATCTTCTTTATTCCTCGGGGGCCACCCATCAACACTTAAATATCCCGTAATTTTAACCTGCTTTGGTGATATTTTGTAACTGGCCCTTTTTGGGGCCTTAGAAGGGCCTCTTAATGTGGTCTGATTGGGGCGGTTTAGGTGTCAATCTTCTTTATTCCTCGGGGGCCACCCAACAAGAGCAAAGTATTGCGTGCTTTAAACCTGCTTTGATGATATTTTGTAACTGGCCCTTTTGGGGCCTTAGTAGGTCCCCTAAATGTGGTCCGATTGGGGCGGTTGAGGCATCAATCTACTTTATTTTGCGGGGGCTACCCATCAGCACGAAAATATACCGTGATTTTAACCTGCTTTGGTGATATTTTGTAACTGGCCCTTTTTGGGCCTTAGTAGGGCCCCTAAATGTTGTCCGATTGTGGAGTTTGAAGTGTCATCTTCTATATTCCTCGGGGGCCACCCATCAACACCAAAATATCCCATGATTTAAACCTTCTTTGGTGATATTTTGTAACTGGCCCTTTTTGTGGCCTTACTAAGGCCCCTAAATGTGGTCCGATTGGGGTGGTTGAGGTGTCAATCTTCTTTATTCCTAGAGGGCAACCCAGGAACAACAAAATATCCCGAGATTTTAACTTTCTTTGTTGATATTTTGTAACTGGCCCTTTTTGGGGCCTTAGTAAAGCCTCTAAATGTGGTCCGATTGGGGCGGTTGAGGTGTCAATCTTCTTTATTCCTTGGGGGCCACCCATCAACACCAAAATATCCCATGATTTTAACTTGCTTTGGTGATATTTTGTAACTGGCCCTTTTTGGGGCCTTAGTAGGGCCCCTAAACATGGACCGATTGGGGCGGTTGAGGTGTCAATCTTCTTTATTCCTCGGGGGCCATCCATCAACACCAAAATATCCCGCTAGTTTAACCTGCTTTGGTGATATTTTGTAACTGGCCCTTTCTGGGGCCTTAGTAGGGCCCCTAAACATGGTCCGATTGGGGCAGTTGAGGTGTCAATCTTCTTTATTCCTCGGGGGCCACCCACCAACACCAAAATAACCTGCGAGTTTAACCTGCTTTGGTGATATTTTGTAACTGGCCCTTTTTGGGGCCTCAGTAGGGCCCCTAAATGTGGTCCGTTTGGGGCGGTTGAGGTGTCAATGTCCTTTATTCCTCGGAGGCCACCCATCAACAGGAAAATATCCCATGATTTTAACTTGCTTTGGTGATATTTTGTAACTGGCCCTTTTTGGGGCCTTAGTAGGGCCCCTAAATGTGGTCCGATTCGAGCGTTTGCGGTGTCAATCTTCTTTATTCCTCGGGGGCCACCCATCAAAACCATAATACACCATGATTTTAACCTGCTCTTGTGATATTTTGTAACTGTCCATTTTTGAGGCCTTAGAAAGGCCCCTAAATGTGGTCCGATTGGGGTGTTTGATGTGTCAATCTTCTTTATTCCTCGGGGGCCACCCATCAACACCAAAATATTCCGCGATTTTAACTTGCTTTGGTGATATTTTGTAACTGTCCCTTTTTGGGGCCTTCGTAGGGCCCCTAAATGTGGTCCGATTGGGGCGGTTGAGGTGTCAATCTTCTTTATTCTTCGGGGGCCACCCATCAACAACAAAATATACCGTGATTTTAACCTGCTTTGGTGAAATTTTGTCACTGGGCCTTTTTGGGGCCTTAGTAGGGCCCCTAAATGTGGTCCGATAGGGGCGGTTGAGCTGTCAATCTTCTTTATTACTCGGGGGTCACCCATCAACAGCAAAATATCGCGTGATTTTAACCTGCTTTGGTAATATTTTGTAACTGGCCCTTTTGGGGCCTTAGTAGGACCCTAAATGTGGTCCGATTGGGGCGGTTGAGGTATCAATCTACTTTATTTCGCGGGGGCCACCTATCAACACCAAAATATCCCGTTATTTTAACCTGCTTTGGGGATATTTTGTAACTGGCCCTTTTTGGGGCCTTAGTAGCGCCCCTAAATGTTGTCCGATTGGGAACTTAGAGGTGTCAATCTTCTTTATTCCTCATGGTCCACCCATCAACACCAAAATATCCCATGATTTAAACCTTGTTTGGTGATATTTTGTAACTGGCCCTTTTTGAGGCCTTACTAAGGCCCCTAAATGAGGTCCAATTGGGGTGCTTGAGGTGTCAATCTTCTTTCTTCCTCGGGGGCCACCCATGAACACCAAAATATTCCGTGATTTTAACTTGCTTCGATAAATTTTTGTAAAAGGCCCTTTTTGGGGACTTAGTAGGGCCCCTAAATGTTGTCCGATTGGGGCGTTTGAGGTGTCAATCTTCTTTATTTCTCAGGGGCCACCCATCAACATCAAAATATCCCACGGTTTTAACCTGCTTTGGTGATATTTTGTAACTGGCCCTTTTTGAGGCCTTAGTAGGGCCCCCAAATGTGGTCCGAATGGGGCAGTTGAGGTTTCAATTTTCTTTATTCCTCGGGGGCCACCCACCAACATCAAAATATCCCGTGGTTTTAACCTGCTTTGGTGATTTTTTGTAACTGGCCCTCTTTGAGGCCTTAGTAGGGACCCCAAAAGTGGTCAGTTTGGAGCGGTTGAGGGTCAATCTTCTTTATTCCACGGGGGCCACCCATCAACACCAAAACATCCAGCGATTTTATCCTGCTTTAGTGATATTTTGTAACTGGCCCTTTTTTGGGCCTTAGTTGGGCCCCTAAATGTGGTTCGATTGGGGCGGTTGAGGTGTCAATCTTCTTTATTCCTCGGGGGCCTCCCATCAACACCAAAATATCCCGTGATTTTAACTTGCTTTGGTGATATGTTGTAACTGGCCCTTTTTGGGGCCTTAGTAGGGCCCTAAATATAGTCCGATTGGGGCGGTTGAGGTGCCAATCTCCTTTCTTCCTCGGGGGCCACCCATCAACACCAAAATATCCCGCGATTTTAACCTGCTTTGGTTATATTTTGTAACTGGCCCTTTTTGTAGCCTTATTCGAGACCCTAAATATTGTCTGGTTGGGGTGGTTGAGGTGTCAATCTTCTTTATTCCTCGGGGGCCACCCATCAACACCAAAATATCCCGTGATTTTGACTTGCTTTGGTGATATTTTGTAACTGGCCCTTTTTGGGGCCTTAGTAGGGCCCCTAAATGTGGTCCGATTGGGGCGGTTGAGGTGTCAATCTTCTTTATTCCTCGCGGGCCACCCATCAGCACCAAAATATCCCGTGATTTTTACCTGCTTTGGTGATAATTTGTAACTGGCCCTTTTTGGGGCCTTAGTAGGGCCCCTAAATGTGGTCCGATTGGGGCGGTTGAGGTGTCTATATTCTTTATTCCTCGGGAGCCACCCATCAACACCTAAATATCCCGTGATTTTAACCTTCTTTGGTGATATTTTGTAACTAGCCCTTTTTGGGGCCTTTGTAGGGCCCCTAAATGTGGTCCGATTGGGGCGGTTGAGGTGTCAATCTTCTTTATTCCTTGGGCGCCACCCATCAACACCAAAATATCCGGTAATTTTTTTCGAATTTTGAATGTCGAATAAGGAAACGGGAATAAGTAACTAAATTCACGGTACTAGGAAAACTAAATATCCTTCGAAAGGGTTAAAGATTACATCATTGCGATGGGGTGAGCCAGGCACTCGGTGACGAAAAATTCAGAACTGGCTGCGGGTGACACGATACGCACGAAAGCTTGCCTCTGTTGCCAGTGGGACGTGCAAACTGCGACGAAAATCTCCACTTGCTGTCGGTTCTCACCTCCCCGAGATATAAATTTCGGGGAAAAATTGCTGACTTCCCCATCCACATGTCACTGATCGTCACGGACGGAACAGTTGTAAATTAAAAACCGAATTGCTCTAATTTCCAGCTCTCTATATTTTCTACCTCCTCTATCTCATCAGACACACTGCCAAAACTGAATGACAGACTATGAGGGATTGAAACAATCCTCATGCAAAGATGCGGAAAACCTAAATAAGACCAAGGCAAGGATTGAAACAATCTTGCCAACAAACAGCCCTTTTGAGGGTTTTTTTCGTTATTTATTTAGGGTTTTGTTGGGGTGGGGAGGTCATTTGGAATTCCCGAAGGATAACCAGATACCTCATAATCACATACGGCATCCTGTCTCCCAGAAGGCTTGATGGATGACTCCCGTTTTTCAGAACCAAACTGTTGGAGCTTTCTCCACACCTTTTTGTAACCGCTATGGTCATATACCGGGGCCGCTACCAAACCGGCGTTGCTATTTGGTTTTCTTCTCTCTTCTTCCCTTAAATTTGCCATCGCACAAAATTGTACTCTGACTCGTCATCCTGGTGGGAATCAAACCTCAACCATCGCCAAGCTGGAACCGAATAAAGCCCACTCTCTAATAGTCTTAATGGCGTTGAGGGATTGATTATTGACAATCTATCACCCCAACATAATCTGCCGGAAATTCTAACCACGTGCATACCACCTCAGACCCCATTTGAGTCAATGGGAAGCTAGGCCTGTGTGATGCAAGTGAAATAAAATAAAGTTAACCGGGTCGCAAGGGATTGGTAAATCCCACATCGTTCCTGCGCGCCTTCGGCGCGCTAAAACCTTTCATTCATTCATGTTTCATTCCACTTAGATACAATTACAGTTATTCAGCTATACATGTAGCAAATGCACAGATAGATGTAAAGTTTATTACCAACAGAAAGGGAGGTCAAAACTTGGCAGAAGACGGGTATATCTACAAAGTGAACAAAAGAGGGACAGATCGACTCATCTGGAAATGCACAGTACCAGGATGCCCAGCTATGATTTCGACGGCGAACGACATTCCGATTGGATTTGGTAGAAAGCCCCACAACCACCAAGCAGACCACACAAAAGTTGTAGCAAAACAAATTATGAACCAGGTCACCATGCGATGCAAAGAGGAAGTCCGATCAATTCCAACCATATTTTCTGAGGAACTGAACAAACTTTGTGACAACGAATGGGATGATGCCACAAGAGATGTTGTCGAGCAACTGCCAACATTCAACTCAGCCAAATCATCTTTATACAGATCTCGGCGAAAACAGACACCATCACTCCCAAAGACTCAAAATGACATCACGCTTGAGGGTCGATGGACTGAAACATCAACTGGAGATAGATTTTTATTATTCGACGAAACCCAACGTACCGGTGGGGTGGGGGGGGGGGTGATCGCCTTTGCAACAACAGAGAACCTCCAAAGTCTTTCATCTTCAGACACATTATTCTGTGATGGCACCTTTTACACATGTCCTCGCATATTCCACCAGATCTACAGTATACATATCCAAACTGAAGACAAAATGACATCGGTCGTATTTGCATTTCTGCCAGGAAAAAGTACAGCCATATACTCCAGATTCTTTACATTACTGGTAAACAAGATGAGAGAACTTGGTTTAACGTTTGCTCCCACCTCTGTATTGGCAGACTTCGAAACAGCAGCCCACAATTCCATCAAGCAATTTTTTTCCAAATATCACCATCAAAGGATGTTTTTTTTCATTACACCCAATGCATTTGGAGGAAGGCACGAGCAACAGGTCTACAGAATCCATACAGAGACAACAATGATGTGAGGACATTGGTAAGACGATCAGCTATTCTCCCCCTTGTACCTCTGAATGCCATTGAAGATGTATGGTTCCAAGCCCTAGAGGACAAAGATGATGCCGAGATAACAGAACAGACACTAGCATTTGTAGATTATGTCACACAGCAATGGGTTGAAGGAGATTGATCACTCTGGAATCATTTTGAAAACGAGGGTCCACGCACGACCAACAATCTTGAGGGATGGCACAGCAAGTTAAAAAAGATGGTTCAGCATGCCCACCCGAGTGTATTTGTTGCAATACAAATGTTTAAAGACGTCCAAAATGCAAATGAAATAAATAGAATTCAAAGAGCTGTAGGAGGAACCAGTCGTCCACGAGCCAAGAGATATATGAATATTGACCATTGACTGTTAACATTGAAAGCAAGATATCTGAATGGAACTCTTGACTCAATGTCATATGCGGATTCTGCATCTCAGCTCCTGCCTTTAGGTTAAATTATTAGTATTAAATTTATTTCTATGTATATGTTCATCATTTTTTTTTTTTGCTTGTTAATAATTGTTTATCATATCTAAGTGCTTATTTGGGTATTTTGTATAATGTTCATCTCTCAGTGCTTATTTTTTATTTTTTTTTTATTGTGTATATGTTCATAAATGTATAAATTGTATAATGTTCATTTCTTAGTACTTATTTTTTATTTGTTTTATTGTGTATATGTTCATAAATGTATTAATTCTGCTTTTCAATATTTCTGTATATATGTTCATTAATTTATCGGTACCATTCGAGTCGACGTTCGGGGAATAAACCTATTCTTCAATAAAATATTTTTAATTAGCCAGTGTTATGTTGTATGTTGAATAATTCGCCCTAAGGCACCACTTAATCCGCGAATTTGGTGAGATGTTGTTTTAGTCGAGTCGACGTTTGGGGAATAAACCTTTGGAAAATATACTTCCTATCAGCCGCTTGGATGCTCGGTTGTTGACTACGTCATTTGTAGTGATGAACAGCTGCTTCCAAAAATTCCATTCTTCCTCGTGGAAGATCTATCGCTCACTTCAGACCACTGTCAGATATGGTTCATACTTAAAATTGTCGAAGTCAAATCTACCCGTGTTCGTCAGACAAAGTCAGAAACAAAACCTTTTCCTGATCGCTCAGTCAGAAAAAAGATGAATTTGTTTCAGCCTTTGAGTCGCCTGACATACAGCAAAATCAGGCAGAGATGGTTAACGTGGACAACATTCATGTAAATATATCGGTCTCCTAATTAAAACTGATGTTTAGACTTGCCTCGATGTGTAGTCTAAAATGTAAGACAACAAAAACTTGCAGGTGGTCAAAAATAAAGTCCAAACCCTGGTACGATCGAAGTTGTTTGGAACTAAAAAAACATCTTTTATCGTGCCGTAAATTGTTAACACTGTACAGTAATGACTCGGTAGTAGTTCGCGGATGGTATTTTGTGACCAGAAAACGGTATAATAAAACCCATAGGTTGAGACGTGAAGAATACCGACAATTGCTCTTGGATAATTTGTCCAAACTGAGCAGTGAGAAACCGTAGGATTACTGGAATGCTTTATTAAAAATTAAATCGAATTCAGTAAGTCACCTGACCCAATTATTTATGTTCCACCAAATGGGTTCTGTGATCAATTCAAAACTCTCATTCATCAGACTGATCAAACTTCATTCAATACAAATTTTAATAATTTAATCATTTGCCCCGCCTCTGCGTTTGATTGGTTGAAAGCATACAGCGTGAAAGTTGTCAAAATCGTATAAACCAAATCATGTCATGATTTGGAATGTCGCCACACATTCTCACATCCGACCCAACTTTGAAGACTATGGAAGCCCCGCCCACTCAATCCAATTGTCACTGTGAGGGCGTGACGACAGACCGATAGATGGATAACAAGCTTGTAAACAAAGATCAATGATCGATTTTTCATCGCCTTCAGTCAGCGAGAATATAATGATAATTTCCCAGGAACAATTGGATTTCATAAAATATACCGAAGTGGGAGACAAATAAAAGATCATATATCCAAACATGATTTTGGGGGAACTTAAAAAAAATGTTTTTAATGATATTGTTACGTGACTTGCTAAATATCTGTCGTCTGCGATCGAAAATCAAAACAACAAACAATTTGACAATGATTGACGTGACCCGTTTGTGGCACACTTTCCTGAGATTGACTGTTGTCTTATGCGAAAATTAAAAGTTTTTCGTTCACGTACACATAGTTTTTTATATTTTAATATCACAGCCGGATTAAATTATAAGAAATAACTGTTGTTTTCCTTCGGTTGATGGGATATAAACAGAAAATTTTCAGCACAATCTTCATAACTCGCTACGCGAGTTATGAAGCTTGTGCTGAAAATTTTCGGTTTATATCGCATAAACCGAAGGAAAACAACAGTTATTTCTTAAAAGAACAAATCGCAATGAAACTCTGTAATCTTGAGTATCAGTTGATTCAAAACGACACTCTCGATTGCAGTATTGGCGAACTTGAAAAACTGCATGCCATCTCTAAAATAAAGTGTGGGAAATCAGAGGGCCTCGATGGGATCAAAGCAGAAATGATAAAAGCTACTAAACGGACATTTGTACCAATTCTAACGAAACTGTTTAGCAACATTTTGGAATCAGGCGTATTTCCTAAGGAATGGACCTCGGGATATATAGTACCGATTGCAAAATGCAACAACCCATCGACCGCAGATCAGTTCAAGGGTATAACTATTACCAGCACATTGGGTAAAGGTTTTCTCAGTGTCATACTAGAGGAATTGACCAATTACACGGATGAGTTACAGTTAAAACTAGAAGTCCTGTCACGAATAGTGCGCTTATATAGGCTTAATTGCGCGTTGGAATTGCGCGCAATTGCCATATCGAATGGCATCCAAAGCACGGCAGGTTCCCCTGGTTACTCATAGCAAACACATGCAATGTTTCTGCCAATGGACCTCCGGGTTACCCGGAGGTCCATTGTCTGAAACATTGCTTGTGCACAGGCCATATTTACAGAATTTGATAGCTTTACTATGGCCATAACGCGTACATTAACGCGCAGATCAACGTGCTATTTGTGCGCATTTCATGACAGGACTTCTAGTTTTAACTGTAGGCGTTCCATCGCAATATCAATTTGGTTTCAAAAACGACCACAGGACCGCCGACAATATCTTCATTCTCAGCGATCTTATTAAACAGAGTACGGCACAAAACAATTGCTTGTTCACGTGTTTTGTTGATTTCAATAAAGCATTTGACAAGGTTTGGCGAGAGGGACTTCTATGCCGTATGGCATCTCTTGGTGTCGGTGGAAAAATGTATCGCACAATCAAGAGTCTGTTCAGTAGTACTGAATTATGTATGAAGATATCGAATAGCTTATCTAGAACGTTGGGGCGCGGTGGCTCAGTAGGTAGAGGTGTAGGCTGCACGCCGAGAGGTCCTCGCTTCGAACCCCACCTGCAGCAACCGCTTTGTGTCCTTGGGCAAGACACTTCACTCCCATTGCCTACGTGGGGGACGGTGACGTTGTGTGCTAAGGCGCACTGCACGTCGGCGGTGCACCTGTCTTCAACAATGATAACCCTGCTTGTGTTGAGTTAGTATGTTGGGGAGCTGACAGTTGCTCGCCGTTGCACGGTGGTTCTCTCCGGGTACTCCGGCTTCCTCCTCCCGTAAAACTGTCGCAGTCATGATTATCCATTGTGCAGAAATATGTGACCTTAAACACCAAAAAATAAAAAAATAATATCTAGAACATTCCCCACAACCCAGGGGGTAATGCAGGGCAATTGCTTAAGTGCATTATTTTTTTAATTTATTGAAAGATAGCCTAACAGATGAATTAAAACACGCGGATAACGATCTAAATGAAGTCATGGGTACTCCTATACCTTGTTTGATGTTCGCAGATGGCATAATATTAATCTCAAAATCTCCATCAGGTCGACAGAACATGCTTGATAAATTAGACACTTTTTGTAGTAATTGGCAGATTGAAATTAATACTGCAAACACTAAACTGTGATATTCAACAAAATGGGAAGGAAAATAAACCACACATTCAGAATGGGTAATTTTGCACGTAGCTCTTCGCTGGACTATAAATATCTGGGTTTGAATTTTTCCGCCTCGGGTAATCTTAGTTACGCCATCTCAGATCTAAAAGGCAGAACCTCCAAGGCACTTTTCAAAGTGCATAATTCACATGGCGGTAATGATATACCACTTTCAGTTATCACGATGCTGTTTGAAAAGGGTTGATGAAATTGAAAACTCTCATGCTCTTGCTGTCCAGCGTAACGCATCAAACGTGGCCTCTCTAGCGGAAATCAGGAGATTTCCTTTGAAGTTTGAAGTTTTGAAGCGTATGATAAAATACTGGCTTCGGATGGAATCTCTCTCCAAATGCAGATTGCTTTATAATTGCAATAAAGCACCCGAGCAGCGAGGTGACAACCACTGGTTTAATCTTATTCGCGACAGTCTCTATAAATACGGGTTTGGCTATGTGTGGAACACCCCCTCGGTAGCAAATATCGAAATGTTCCCTGATATTTCGTCCCCTGAGTTCCAATGTGTTCTATGTGCCAGTAGGCACATCGAACACATTGGAACTCAGGGGACGATTTTTTCTTAAAAGTATTCATGACAATTATACACAAACCTGGAAGCATTCGGATATAGTGGGTAAATCAGAAAGGTTACGTAAAATGAGATTTTATTTTAATATAAAAAACATTTACACGAAACCCGTATATCTTGATTCTCTACCTCAGGAAAAAAGAAAACTTCTTCTTCTCCCAAACCACTGGGCCAAATCAAGTGAAAGTTTGTGTGAGTGATGATCCCGAAGGGGTATTGCATTTTTGTTCAACTCAGCATGTCCAGCCCCATAGGGAGGGAGGTGGTGGAAAATGCTCCAAAATATTTTTAAAATCTTGATATTTGCTATGGAGCTTCCTTTTGAGGTGTAGAATCAAGTTTGTTCAAACAAGGTTCGTGAAGCAATATTTGGCTTTTAATGGGAGGGAGGGTAAGAATTTTCGCCCCCCTCCTCCCTCCCCAAAAAAACATATTTTCTGAACCGATGGACCAGTTTGAACCACATTTTGTGTGTGGTATTATTGGGTCATAAGTACTTGACTCGTGCAAAACAAATATTCCCGCATCCCCATGGGAACCCCAGGGGCTAAAAATAGCAATATTTTCAAACGCCTACATTTCCCAAACTACATGGAACAGAGAGCTGTTATTTGGTATGAAGCATCCTTAGGACCAGTGGAACTGAATGGTAAAAGAGGTGCCATTGGTTATATTAGGGTGTTCTGTAGAGAGCATCGAAAAAATTCTGAGTCGGCATATTTGCAAAAAATTTTTAAAATCTTTTCTCCAGAACCAGTGGTCAAAATCTTTTGATATTCGGTATACAGCATTCATAGGGAAGTCAGATACAAGTTTGTTAAAATAAAGCCCATTGGTTCATAAAAGGGCTCAATACGGGGGCCCAAATATTTAACTTAGGGCAATATAGAGAATATTCTGTAAACATTTCTTCTTCAGAACCACCAGTCAGAATCGTTTAATGTTTGGTATACATCATTGCTATGAGGGTCAGATTCAAGATTGGTCAAACCGAGTCCCTAGCTTAATATTTGGGATTCCTATGGAAGCCCAAATTTTAACTTAGTTCAACATGGGGATAATTTTCTTCTTCAGATCCACCAGTCAGAATGCTTTCATATTTGGTATACAACATCTCTATTGGGGGGGGGGGGGGGGGGGGTCAGATTCAAGTTTATTCAAATCGGGCCCCTAGGTATATATTTGGGGCTCGATTTGATAGCCCAAATTTTAACTTAGTGCAATATGAGGAATTTTTTTTTAAATCTTCTGATCCACCAGTCGGAATGCTTTCATATTTGGTATACAACATATCTCGGAGGGGGGGGGGGGGGGTCAGATTCAAATTTGTTCAATTCGAGTGTCTGGTTTGATATTTGGGCGCCATATGAGAACCTGAAATTTAACTTAATACATTAATACAATATGAGGTAATTTCTTCAAAACTATTCTTCAGATTCACCAGTCAAAATGCTTTCATATTTGGTATACAACATCTCTAGGGGAGTCAGATTCAAGTTTGTTCAAATTGGTTCCCTGGGTTAATATTTGGGCTTCCTATATTAGATCGATTAATATGACAATACGCAAGGCGTAAGAAGGAACCCCAACGTATCCAACGTATTGAAATATTTCATTCCGCAACCATTACTCCAAAAACATTTTGGTTTATTCAGTCGAATTCCTGCAATTGTTTAATTTCAGCCAAACAATATACGTTTCACAGTACTAAATATTTTCCTATAGGCGACCATTATAACGTTCAGGCGAAAAAAATATGGTCGCATCATTTTAAATTTAGCATTCAAATATTTTTTGTCAACTATAGCCCTTCAGACAATCTTTTAATGACTTTTAAACAGGGGTCATGCAACAAATAAAAGAAAAACTAACAGAAAGGGAAGTGCTGGTCACATGTTCATATTTCTCAGGGAATTCCCAAACAAAACACATCAATAGTCAAACAAATTTTTAGGTTCTAAAAGTCCTCAAATCATCCTCTTTATTCATCTGGAACATTCAAAAGTAATGCAAAATGTCAGTAGACTTCTTCAAATGTTTATTGAAACAATATATTTCCTCAAGACTGCTTAGTTTTGGGAATTACATAATTTCCGAGCGCAACTTTTCGAGGCATGTAAATCTAATTAAAATATTTACAACAGTTATACCTATGAGCAAACCCAACCCCTACCAAAGATACAGTTACCTCTTTCATGTGATGAAAGAGTCATTTCTGCAATAGAATTCAACTTTTGGCTTCTGTCTAGTCCAAAGCATGGGAAATTTGTTCTTTTGAAGAGAACTGTCCAATCTGTGTCAAATAGGCTTAAAAACTGTTATTGCCTCCGACAGAATTTCTACTCTGTTACCCAATAAGGGGGATAAGAATTCACAGCTTTCTTTGAAACTACCCAAATCCCAAAATAAAACTAAAATCTGCATCAGCACACAAAACCTTTTCACAAAATCTGTTTTAATTAATCATACAGCAAGATAAATAGGGCCCCACCACCATGAAACAATATGTCAATTTTGTTTCAAAATTGGGGTTGTGCAGGGCTTATAGTTCCTCTAAATTTGGGAGAATCCATTTGGATTCTTGCGGAAATCGTTCCGAGAATTCAGACCTGCTATGGGCCAGGATCCTATTAGGTCAGTATGATTAAACCCCTGTTGCATACTGATAATACATGTTAACCCTTTACCCAAAACAGCTTTTTTAATTTTCACAACACCAACTACTGATTTTTACCCCCCCCCCCCCCCCCTGAGCTCTTAATCGCTCACCTGACGAGGTGGTTCAGAGAAGTATTTGGGGTCAGATTCAGTTAGTCAAGGTTCATGGACACTACATAGGAATAATGTTATGAAATTATTCATAATTCTATTGTCCATGTTAGATGATTATTAGCATAGGTCTTCCTGATTGCTTCCAATTCTGACAGCTGTAGACAAGTACTGCCAAACTTCCAAGGGTTGTTGTGTCACTGCACTTTGAAAGGCAAATTTTATGGAAAAGCTCTAAGGAATGGATTTGAACATTTATGAACAACCTCGAACCTAACCCACCCCTGCCCAAATATTAAGCCACAGACCTGAAATGAACAAACTCAAATCTGCCCCCCCCCCCCCCCCTCCTGCGATACCAAATATGAAAGGGTTCTGACTGGCAGGAACCAAACTGGAACAAATTTACATCTGACCTCCCCAGAGATGTTGTACACCAAATATTAAAGCATTAAACTAGTGGGTCTGAAGAAAAAGATTTTTAAAGAAATTTTCTCATGTTGCTTTGAGTTAATTTGCACTCCCATAATGAGCCCATATATTAACCCATAGATTTGGCTTGAACAAACATGAATCTGACCCCCTTAGAGATGCTGTAAGCCAAATACGAAAGGATTCTGACTGGTGGATCTGAAAAAAACGAGTTTTAAAGAAATTTCCTCATACTGCACTGAGTTAAACTTTGGGCTTCAATAGATAGATCAAATATTAACCCAGAGACCCGATTCAAACAAACTTCAATCTACCCTCCCCCCTCCCCCCCCCCCCCCTGCCCACTAGAAATGTTGCATTTCAAATATGAAAGCATTCTGACTGGTGGATCTGAAGGAGGTTTTCAAAGAAATTTCCTCATGTTGCACTGTTGATATTTGGGTGCCCATAGGGAGCCCGAATATCAACTCAGGGACTTGATTTGAACAAACCTGAACCTATCCCTCCCACCCATAGAGATGCTGTATACCAAGTATCAAAAGATTCTTATACATGGTTTTGGAGAAGATTTTTTTTCAATTTTGGAAAACAATTTATGCATGCTATCAGAGAAATGCTTGGGGCCCCCTGTGGGTGTGGCAACGTTATTTGAACAAACTGGAATTCATATATGAACATGAATATCAAATTTGGTTCAATTCGGCCCAGTTGTTTATGAGGAGAGGTTAGTAATGTAAAGTTCATGCCGGACAGGATGGACTGATGGTGGACAGACAGAATGTCATCATTTAAGCGTCCCCTGACTTACAGTCAGGTGAGCTAAAAATAAACAATATTCATCAACCGTAATAATTTTGGATGTTACTAGAACCGGCTGATGAGAGCCGGTTCCAATGACAGCCATATTTGTACAAATTGTATTGCCAGTGTCACAATATTTCAGGTCATGTTAGTGTTGTATTGGTTAATTTGCTGCTTTTGTGTTAGGTAAAGGGTTAAACTGACTCAGTTCTTTTCATGTGAATCCTAGCAGCAATGTTACAAGAAGCTACATGGTTTCTCACTGGTTTTGTTGCACGGATCTCTACGGGAATCAATTCTCAGATCCTTATAAGCCCTGGTTGAGGCTATATAAGCCACCAATATCAATAGAAAGTGCCATTTTATCTCAACAAATGATGTCAAATATTCTTTTACCTAGTGATGAGGTAAATTATAGCCCTGGATGTAACCCCACCCCCTCCCCCGCCCCCAAGCTCTCAGTATGCATTTTTTCTTAAAACAAGAGACCCCAGGGGGCCTGAGGGCGCCCACCTGTACATGGTAACCTAAATATCAACCCAGAGAATAGATTTCTACTCCTCCTAAGAAAAGCTTATACCAAATATC
Source organism: Pictodentalium vernedei (assembly GCA_031216915.1). Taxonomy (NCBI): domain Eukaryota; kingdom Metazoa; phylum Mollusca; class Scaphopoda; order Dentaliida; family Dentaliidae; genus Pictodentalium; species Pictodentalium vernedei. The sequence continues at coordinate 64,528,534 of CM062296.1, forward strand.
CAAAGATTCTGACAAGTGGATCTAAAAAAAATGATTTTTAAAGAATATTCCTCATATTGAACAGAGTTATAATTTGGGCTCCCACAGGGAGCCCATATATGAACCCAGGGACTTGGCTTTAACAAACTTGAATCTCCCCCCCCCCCCCCCCCCAAGGATGTCGCACACCAAATATCAAAACATTTCAACTGCTGGATCTGAACATGGACCTAGGGACATGGCTTGAACAAACTTGAATCTAGCCTCCTAAGGATGCTGCATAAAAAATATCAAAAGCATTCATCTGCTGGACCTGAAGAAGATTTTTTTTTTAAATTCCTCATTTCGAACTAAGTTACAATTCAAGCTCCCACAGTGAGCACAAATATGGACCTAGGGACCTGGCTTTAACAAACTTGAATCTCACCCCCCTAAGGATGCCGCACACCAAATATCAAAACATTCCAACTGCTGGATCTGAAGAAGAAGATTTTTAAAGAAAATTCCTCATTTTGAACTAAGTTACAATTCGAGCTCCCACAGTGAGCCCAAACATGGACCTAGGGACATGACTTGAACAAACTTGAATCTTGCCTCCTAAGGATGCTGCATAAAAAATATCAAAAGCATTCATCTGCTGGATCTGAAGAAGATTTTTTAAGAAAATTCCTCATTTCGAACTAAGTTACAATTCAAGCTCCCACAGTGAGTCCAAATATGGACCTAGGGACATGGCTTGAACAAACTTGAATCTCACCCCCCTAAGAATACTGCATACCAAATATTAAAACATTCTGACTGCTGGATCTGAAGAAGAAGATTTTTAAAGAAAATTCCTCATTTTGAACTACATGTAAGTTATCATTCGGTCTCCCACAGTGAGCCCAAATATGGACCTAGGGACATAGCTTGAACAAACTTGAATCTCACTCCCCACCCCCCCCCCCCCCTCCCCCGAAGGATGCTGCATACCAAATATCGAAACTTTCCGACTGCTGGATCTGAAGAAGATTTTTAAAGAAAATTCCTCATTTTGAACTAAGTTATAATTCGGGTTACCACAGTGAGCCCAAATATGAACCCAGGGACTTGGCTTGAACAACTTGAATCTCACCCCCTAAGCATGCTGCATACCCAATATCAAAAGATTCTGCTGCTGGATCTTGAGAAGATTTTCAAAGAAATTTGCCTGAAATGCACTAAGTTGAAATTTGGGCTCCTATACTGAGCCCAAATATGAACCCAGGGGGCTGATTTGAACAAACTTGAATCAGATCCACCCCACAATGTTGCATATCAAATATCAAAAGATTCTGCCTGCTGGATCTGGAGAAGATGATTTTTTAAGAAATTTGCCTGAAATGCACTAAGTTCGAATTCGGGCTTCTATAGTGAGCCCAAATATGAATCCAGGGGGCTGATTTGAACAAATTTGAATCAGATCCACCCAACAATGTCGCATACCAAATATTAAAAGATTCTGCCAGCTGAATCTGGTGAAGAAGATTTTTTAAGAAATTTGCCTGAAATGCACTAAGTTTGAATTCGGGCTCCTATACTGAGCCCAAATATAAACCCAGGGGGGCAGATTTGAACAAACTCGAATCAGATCCACCCTACAATGTTGCATACCATATATCGAAAGATTCTGCCTGTTGGATCTAGAGAAGAAGATTTGTTAATGTTTTTCCCATTGCCTACAGTGTTAAAAAGTGTTTTCAAAGTCCCGAAACTGTACCCTATGATAAAACCGATGGCAATTTTTTGGACCAATCCTTTCTGTTGGTCATAAGGAAGAGTCACACCAAATAAAAATTCTCAGTGCCGTGGAGTTTTGGAGATATGGCGTTTTACTTTTTTTGATTTTTAGCTCCTGTGGTTTCCATGGGGCTACAGAAAAAGAAAATTTGGCATAAATTAGGTACTTATGACCCAATAAGCCCTCACATAAAATTTGATTCAAATCAGCCTCTCGGTTCGGAAAATAGAAATTTTGGGCCAAAAATTTTGCCCCTCCCATAACGACGCCAAATATAGCCCATCAAACTTCGCTTAAACAAATCCAAGTCTACACCTTAAAAGGAAGCTGCATACCATATATCAAGTCTCTGCTACTGCTGGTTGATGAGAAGATTTTGGTGCCCCTTGGGGGCATGGCACCACCCAGGAGAAGAGGGCAACTTCATTTGAACAAATCTAAATTGGCATTAGGTAATAAACATTTACCCAACATTTGAATAATGTAAAGTTAACGCCGGACGGACAGCGGACAGAATGTGATCAGTAAAGCTCCCACTGAGCTTTGCTCAGGTGAGCTAAAAAACTTTATTAATTTATAAATAAATTGATGGTGACATGAATTTCCCATTATTTTTTAATCACATTCTTGCTTCTGAACACATTTCACATTGTGTTTGATATTCTGCAATCTTTGTAAGAAAAAGCCTAAGTTTTCTCAGTTAAGGCACCTCGAGTCATAAAACAGTGATTTTTTTCCAACTGAATGACCAGTACCTGCTACTGTGGTGTCTCATGACACTGTTAAAATTCCTAAAATCATCAAATATTGATCCATTAGTGCTGTGCTTGTGCTGCAAATATCCACAAGTGCACTTTCACTATTTTGGTTTTAATCCCCACAGGCATGCATTCTGTCAAAAGGAGTGAAATTGTAGAAAATATGTTCACAAAGAGGACAAGTTACAGTACAGTAGCCGTGGACGGGTTGTAATACACACGTGGGCAGTGATGTCCACTCATGCATTTACCAGTCAATAAAAATCATCATCTACAAAATTTTAATTGATGAAGCATCGATTTGTACCTGGTGCTTCATTATTTAAATTTTTGATGATTATACCTATAGTTAGTGTTTGGCATCAAATATTATTGTATGAATTTGGATCCGTGGAAATATTGCCCATCCATGGAAAGTGAGCAGTACACTGCCACTGTACTGTATTTGTTTCAAGTATATAATATACTCTTTGATGTTTAATATATTTGTGATAGGCTGGGTCCAAAATACTCAATACTTGCCAGCCCAGATTTTTGTATGTGTGTGTGTGTGTGTGTGTGTGTTTGTGTGTGTGTGTGGGGGGGGGGGGAGGTTGGAGGGTGAAAAATAGCTGCAAATTATTTAAAATGTTGACCCAGGCAAATGAAAAGCAAAAATACATTTCATCCAAAGGACAGACAGACAGACATGCAGTAACAAATTTGGGAAGCCTAAATAAAAGTAGTGACTAACTTAAAATGAAAAATATAGATAGAAGAGCCAGGGCAATGTTGTCAAACAGAAAACAAACAAGAGCCCCCAGAGGGCCTGATGGCATTCACCTGACATGGTAGCCTAAATATCAACCCAGGGAATTTATTTGAACATTTAGTTGCATCTGCCCCTCATAAGAAAAGCTTATACAAAATATCCAAAGATTCTGACTGGTGGATCTCAAAAAAAAGGATTTTTAAAGAATATTCCTCATATTGAACAGAGTTATAATTCAGGCTCCCACAGAGAGCCCAAATATGAACCCAAGGACTTGGTTTGAACAAATTTGAATCTCACATCCCTAAGGATGCTTCTATATACTAATATCAAAAGATTCTGACTACTGGATTTTAAAGAATATTCCTCTTCTTGAACTAAGTTGTAATTTGGACTTCCACAGGGAGCCCAAATATGAACCCGGGGACTTGGCTCAAACAAACTTGAATCTCACCCCTCTAAGGATGCAGCATCCCAAATATCAAAATATTCTGAAGAGTGGATCAGAAGAAGATTTTTAAAAAATATTCCTCATATTGCACTAATCTAATCATAGAGAGCCCAAATATGGACCCAGGGATTTGATTTCAACAAACATGTGAATAAACCTTCCAAAGATGTTATATGCAAAATATGAAAGCCTTTGGAGCAGTGGTATGGGAGAAGAAGATTCTTTAATGTTTTTCCCATTACTAAAATGATGACTCCTCATAAGTCCTGGAAAACTTCACTATGATAAAACTGATGGCAATTTTTTTTTGACCATTCTTTTCGGCTGTTCGTAAGGAAGCGTCACTGAAAATAAAAATTCTCAGTGCCATGTAGTTTTGAAGATATGGGCGTTTTAAATTTTTTCTATATTTAGATCCTGCAGTTCCCACAGGGCCACAGGAAAATGTTTTGGCATAAATTAGGTACTTACGACCCAATAAGCCCATCATATCAAATTTGCTTCAAATCAGCCTCTCAATTTGGAAAATAGAAATTTTGGTACAATTCGGGCTCCTACAGGAAGACCAAATATGAACCCAGGGACTTGGCTTTAACAAACTTATATCTCACCTCCCTAAGGGACTTGGCGTAAACAAACTTGAATCTCCCACAGTGAGCCCAAATATGAACCCAGGGACTTGGCGTAAACAAACTTGAATCTCACACTGGCTCACACCGATTAATCGACTAACCAATGATCAATATCTTGATTGATAAAAATAAGTAATTGATCGGTTAACCGTTACTTTTGAAGTACAGTACTATATGGCAGGGTATTTGATGGATGGGTTCACATCGCAAAATGCTATACAAAAATGTCCAGTTGCTAACCATTTTTCTTTCATATTGGGTAAGCTTATATTCACTATTTATCATCACTTTTTGAAACCAAGATGGAAACTGTTAATCAAATTTTTAAAAACAAAAAATACCCTGTATGGGTTAACTATGGAACAAACTTGCTCCAAAACAGGCAAACATTGTCACACTGGCTCACATCAATTGCATGAGACAGAGAAATGCATGCCAGTTACGTGCCAAAATACCTGTTCACTTGTATTATCATTATACTGTATCAGTAGCTGAAAACGGTCATTCTCAACCCTTCACCAAATGCAGGTAGCAGACGATACTTGCACAAGAAATTCTAAAGATTTTCAATGTTTGTCTCAAAAACATAGCTTATGCCCCCCCCCCCCCTATTGGAACAAGCTCAATGAGCTTGTTCCAATGAGGGGTCATAAGCTATGTTTTGAGACAAAAATTGAAAATATAATAAAATTTGAATGGACATGTTTGTATATGGCGCTGCCCGGTTTTGTCCATTATGCTGAGTAAAGTTTTAATTATATAAATGGTCAACGGTACAGCAATTATTCAGCTACCTATTGGGGCAAGTGATTAATCGGTTAACCAAGGTTAACCCATGCGGTTAATCAATCACGAAAACCCTTTAATCGTTTCAGCTCTAAAATTAATTTAATTGTATTAAATTTTATCTGATGAAAAAATGCTTATAATTTTGGGGGAATGGTAAATATGGATCTTCTTAACAAGCATTTGCAAGAACATCAAAGGAATGAAATCACCGTTCTCGCAATTTGCAAAACCCTGGTGAGCCAAAATATAGGCTTGGCTTGAAGAAACTTAAATCTCACCCACCTAATGATGGTGCATAGCAAATATCAAAAGATTCTGATTGGTGGGTCTGAAGAAAAAGATTTTTAAAGAATATTCCTCATACTGCACTAATTTCAACATTTGGACTCCCATAGAGGCCAAATATGGACCCAGGGATTTGATTTCAATAAACGTGTAAAAAAAATCTTGCAAAGATGGTATATGTGAAATCTGAAAGGTTTTGGAGGAGTGAATTGGGTGAAGAAGAGTCTTAAATGCTTTCTTCATTACCCACAGTGTTACAGAACGCTGACTAAGCATTTTTTCAAAGTCACGAAAAAGTACCCCATGATTGACCTGACAGAAATTTGCTTAGACCATTCCATTCTGTTGGTCCCAAGGAAGCTTCACACCAAATAAGAATTCTCAGTGCCATGTAGTTTTGGAGATATGTGCGTTTTGAATTTTGTTCTATTTTTAGCTCCTGCGGTTCCCATGGGGGGATGGGAAAATATTTTGGGGCATAAATTAATTACTTACGATCAAATAAAACCAAAAATTAAATTTGGTTCAAATCAGCCTCTTGGTTCGAAAAACAGAAATTTTGGGCGGGGCAAAAATACATGCCCTCCAATAATGAAGGCAAATAAAGACCCACAAACTTCTCTTGAACAAAATTGAGTCTTCACCTCAAAAGGAAGCAGCACACCACATATCGAATCTCTGCTTCTCCTGGTTCACAAGAAGATTTTTTTAAGATTTAGGCAAAATTTTGGGGCATGGCCCTACTGGGGGCAGGGCAACTTGATTTAAGCAAAATCAAAATGCAATGTCATAACAAACAAGCATCTCACATTTCACTTAAATGATTAATCAGGTCAGCAGTTCTGGAGGAGAAGACGCAAACACCATGTTCACGGACGACCGACGGCAAGTGATCACTACACCTCACCCTGACTGAAAGTCAGGTGAGCTAAAAACTCAGGGGACCATGAGTGCTGCAGATGGGCAAGATGCTTGGTTCAAGGAGAGAAGAAACTTGTAGCTGCTGGCTTTCGAAAGTGTTGTTAAAACCCAATAAATAAATAAATAAATAAATAAATAAATAAATAAATAAATAAATAAATAAATAAATAAATAAACAAGAGGCCCCACAGGGCCTGAAGTGCTCACCTTGAACAGAACATGATATAAACAGAGAACAGAACACGATATAAGAGTCCAAGAATGAATCTACATTAAGCAATCCATCTCCATAGGATACACTGCAAATCTTTGAGCCCCTCAGGAGTGACAAAAACAGTCCAAGCATCATGCCTTTTCTTTAGTTGATTATGATGTAAAATGTGGAGCTCCCCTCTCAAGTACCTTGATACAACCTATGTAGATTACTCTTCACCTCTTGAGGGTACTGAATAAAAAATGTCTAATTCTTCAGCTACTTGGCCAATTCCGGCTCCCATAAGGAGCTCAAATATCAACCCAGGCACTCGATTTGAACAAAGTTGAATCTGATCTCCTTAGAGATGCTGTATACCAAATATGAAAGCATTCTGACTGGTGGATCTGAAGAACAAAATTTTAAAGAAATTTCCTCATATTGCACAAAGTTAAAATTTGGGCTACCATAGTGAGCCCAAACTTTAACCTACAGACCCGATTTGAACAAACTTGAATCTCACCCCCACCCCTCCCCCTTTAGAGATGTTGTATACCAAATACGAAAGCATTCTGACTGGTGGATCTGAAGAAGAAGATTTTAAAAAAAAACTTCCCCATACAGCCCTAAGTTAAATTTGGGCTACCAAAGGAAGCTCAAATATTAACATAGGGACTTGGTTTGAACAATCTTGAATCTGACCATCATAACAATGAGGGTACCAAACATTAAAAAATTCTGACTCATGGTTCTGAAGAAGATTTTTAAAGAAAATTCCCCATAAAATTTGGGCTCCTGCATTGAATCCAAATATGAACGAATGGGCTTCATTTTAACAACCTTGTATCTGACCCCTCTATGGATGCTGTATACCAAATATCAAAAGATTCTGAACATTGGTTCTTGAGAAAAGATTTTCTAAAATGTTTGCAAAAATGCTGCACCAACATTATTCTGATGCCCTCTGCAGAACTCTCTAACAACAACAGAGGGCATTTTTTTTTACCATTCATTTCTACTGGTTCTAAGGATGCTTCATACCACATAACAGTTCTCTGTTCCAAGTGGTTTGGGAAACATGGGAGTTTGAAAACATTTCTATTTTTTGCTCTTGGGGTTCCCATGGGGATGCAGGGTTGTTTTGCATGAGGTAAGTACTTATGACCCAATATTACCATGATACTGAATTTCTTCAAATCGGACCATCGGTTCGGAAAATACAAATTTTGGGTGGTACCAAAAATCTAACCACTGCCATTACAAAGCCAAATATTGCTTCACAAAATACGTTTGAAAAAGCGTGATTCTACACCTCAAAAGGTAGTTCCATAACGAATATAAAGTCACTGTACCCACTGGTTCATAAGATTTTTAAAATATTTTGGGAGCATTTTACCTCACCCCCTCCCTATGGGGCTGGGCATGTTGAGTTAAACAAAAATGTAATACCCATTTGGTACCATTTCTCACACAAACTTTATAACATGAATCGACCAAAACATGGTGTTGATGGATGAAAGATGGATGGACAATGGATGGAGAGTGATGAGATAAGCCCTGCTTGACTTTGTCGAATGAGCTAAAAAAAAAAAAAAATTAAACGGTTGATGTCCGATATTTTACCCATGTTATTAAAATTGATAAATTTGTCCCTGGAGTGCAACAAGGTTTATGCTATACATGTAGCATTGCAAAGCCTTCTTGCACTCAAGTGATGGAATACACCTCCATCCAAGCTATTCTGTAGATTATGAGGCCTAAAACAAACCAAGAACATGAACTTATGCATGAATATTATTACAATGAATACACTGTCTTACACAAAGGAATACCACACAATCCAGTGTAGACTGATTTCAAAAAGTCCTTCGTAGTGGAAGGGCAATTTTAACAAACATACAGGCCCAAATAAGCTTTATACACAGTGTAAAAATTCCACAAAATTAATAAACATTCATATATGTTTAATAGGAATTAGGAGTATTGTAATTAAAAGTCAATTGTGTGGTTGTTTTTAAACTTATATTACTTTGTTACCAGGTGTTAAAAATATGAATATTTGTAAACACACCCACCCATTTAGATTAGTCCCTGCTCATAGCAGTGACACAGACATACAGTACAGTTGCTGGTCATAATCCTTGCATGGGCAGTGCATGATATCCATGCATGTTTTTTCCAGGTAATAGAAAATCATCATCAATAAAATTTCAATTAATGAAGCACCGAATTGCATCCTGTGGTTCATTAATTAAATTTTTGATGATTATTGCTGTAAACAATGTTTGAAAACTAATATCATTGCATCCGCAGAAATATTGCCCACCCACAGAAAGTGACCAGTACACAGCAGCACAGAGTCAAGGTAATTGTGTTTTACTGTCTTGAATTTCAAATTTTGTTGTTTTTTTTTTGTTTTTGTTTTTTTTGGGGGGGGGCACCAGACCCCTCCACTGATGAGAGGGTCACACACCCTCTTGTCCTCACCCCTATCTCACTGCTATGTGGCTCAGATGATACATGTATTACTCTTGCCCCTACATGTAACTTAGATATCCTGGCTTAGCACCAGTATAATGGTAAACTAACATCAAATTGTGTGCTTATGTACAGTAGCTAACATATTGGAAAAGTATAATGAGCTTTGTCAGAAACTTGATCAAGTATTGATGACAAACAACAATTTTCATTACCAGTACCTGGTGCCAGTAATAAAATAAGATTTGCAAATATCACCCTGCATTTTTTTCAGCTATTAACTAACATAAAATTGTGCGCTTCATGAAAATTATTTCGTAACTACCTGTTAAAAATTACCGTTTCTTGTTTTGCTCTTTTAGAAAAAGAAATAACTCCTTTTCTGGCGGGCATACTAAACACCGAGGCAACCGAGGGATACCAAGGTGGAGGAAAACAGGAGAGAAACGGGTATGAGGTGGTGTGTTATTTTTATTATTTATTTATTGGTGTTTAAGGTCACATTTATCTGCACAACAGCTTATTGTGACCATGGCAGTTTTATGGATGGAGGAAACTAGAGTACCCAGGAGAACCACTGAGCAATGGCAAGCAACTGTGAGCTCCCCAACATACTACACAAGCACGGTTAGCCTTGTTCGAAGACAGGTGCACCAAGAACATGCAGTATGCCTTAGTACACAGCATACCTTGCCCCCACATGGGTAGTGGGGGGTGACGTGTCTTGCCCAAGGACACAAAGCTGTTGCTGCAGGTGGGATTCGAACCGAGGATCTCTCGGCTTCCAGTCTGCACCTCTACCTACTGAGCTACAGTTAAAACTAGAAGTCATGTCATGAAATGCGCACAAATAGCACGTTGATATGCGCGTTAATGCACGCGTTAAGGCCCGAGTAAAGCTATCAAATTCTGTTCGTATGGCCTGTGCACAAGCAATGTTTCAGCCAATGGACCTCCGGGTAACCCGGAGGTCCATTGGCAGAAACATTGCATGTGTTTGCTATGAGTGACCAAGACAACCTGCCGTGCTTTGGATGCCATTTGATATGGCAATTGCGCGCAATTCCAACGCGCAATTAAGCCTAGATAAGCGCACTATTCGTGACAGGACTTTTAGTTTTAACTGTAATGCACCCCTGATGGTGTATTCTGATTATGTAAATAGATTTAAGCAGTACTAGTATGTGATTGGTTTTAATGCCATATTTGAGAATTATGAGTGCTGAAGTAATAAGAGTGCGCTGAAAAATCTTCCCTTTGGTATATAGTAGGTAGCTTGGTAATGGTAAAGTGACTTCACCTCAGTAAGCAACAGTGTGAAAGCTGGCAGCCATCTTAAATATCGGTATGCCTCACCTAAAAACACTCGTTCTCATCCGAAGGTGATAACAAAGGTACCCAAGAAGTTTCATGAAGATCGGATCATAAATACAGCCTCCAGACTTAGCGTATTGACATGTGCACTTACAGTGTATAAGTAGCACTGATAAATTAAAGGTCATCTAATTTGCATAATTTCTGCAAGAGAAAAAAAAGCTGTATTATACAGTATTTTTTGTGATGTACAGTTAAAACTAGAAGTCCTGTCACAAACTGTGCGCTTATCTAGGCTTAATTGCACGTATGAATTGTGCGCAATTGTCATATCGGATGGCATCCAAAGCACGGCAGGTTCTCCTGGTTACTTATAGCAAACACGGGCAATGTTTCTGCCAATGGACATCCGGGTTACCCGGAGGTCCATTGGCTGAAACGTTGCTTGTGCACAGGCCATATTTACAGAATTTGATTGCCTTACTATGGTCATATCGCGTAGATTAACACGCATATCGACGTGCTATTTGTTCGCATTTCAGGACAGGACTTTTAGTTTTAACTGTATTCCATGTTACTAAACATTCATACAAAAATTTATTCAAATCAGAACTATCATACAGAAGGTCTGTACAAAAAACTGATCGCACTAATTTTAGTACAAATTGGCTGCTAGTGGCCATCTTGAATTTCGAACTGCACCCAAAAACACTCGCTCTCATCCCACGGTGAAAACAAAAGTACCCAAGACGTTTCGTAAAGATCGGTTCATAAATACGGCCACTAGCCTGAGCCGTATAGAGGTTGTGTACAAAAAACTGATTGGACCTAATTTTGGTACAAAATGGCCACTGGCAGCCATCTTGAATTTTGGATCGCACCCCAAAACACTCGTTCTCGTTCCTAGGTGATAACAAAGGTATGCAAGAAGCTTGGTGAAGATCCGTTCATAAATACAGCTCCTAGCCCAATCCGTATTGACATGTGTACTTACTGTGTATAGGTAGCACTGAATAAATCAAAGTTCATCTAATTTGCATAATTTCTGTACAAGAAAAAAACCTGTATTTTATGTGATGTATTCCATGTTACTAAACAATCATACAAAAATTTATTCAAATCAGAACTTTCATACAGAAGTTCCGTACAAAAAACTGATTGCAGTAATTTCAGTACACAATAGCTGCCGGCGGCCATCTAGAATTTTAGACTCCCCCCAAAAACACTCATTCTAACATCATGGTGATAACAAAGGTACCCAAGAAATTTCGTAAAGATCGGTTCATAAATACGGCCTCTAGCCCAAGTTGTATAGAAGTTCTGTACAAAAAAACTGATTGTACCTAATTTCAGTACAAAATGGCCACTGGTAGCCATCTTGAATTTTGGACTGCACCCAAAAACATTCATTCTCATCCCAAGGTGATAACAAAGGTACCCAAGAAGTTTCATGAAGATCAGTTCATAAATACTGTACAGACTAGCCTGAGCCGTATTGACATGTGCACTTACTGGGCATACATGTAAGTAGCAGTGAATAAATTAAAGTTCATCTAATTTGCATAATTTCACAACGAGAAAAAAACCTGTATTATATGTGATGTACTCCATGTTACTAAACATTCATACAAAAAATTTATTCAAATCAGACCTTTCATATAGAAGTTCTGTACAAAACGCTGATTGCACTAATATCTGTACAAAATGGCTGCTGGAGGCCATTTTGAATTTTGGACCGCACCCCAAAACACTCGTTCTCGTCCCACGTGATAACAAAGGTACTCAAGAAGTTTCGTAAAGATCGGTTCATAAATACAGCCTCTAGCCCGAGACGTATTGTTCCCGAACAGACGGACAATGGGCCATGACATAACCTTAAATTTGACTTTCTCAAAGTTGAGCTAAAAATGGAGAGTATCCAGAGTATCACAAAACAAAAACCTATTTGTAAAGGACTCCTCCTTTCAAGGACAATGGGGCAGTGTTGGCATTCACCACCATGCTGCCTTGAGGCTGCATTTTGAATTCCTGTGTTTGTTGTTCTAATGAAATATTATTTTATTATTATCAGTTATGGTACAAATATGGTACAGATAGCACACTTTCAGGAACCGCTGATGTCTGATGTCGACTGTGTGTCAGTGCGTGAGGTGCACACATACTTTTGGGGTTCTATACACAACATCCTTCATTTTGCTATATAATTTGTGTAAATTTATTTGGAACTTATAGAATTTCAGACTTGTATATTTCATAGTATTGTTTTTGCCTTAGTTATGGTGCTTTATAAGTAATGGGCAATTTAGTTTGAAATAACAAGGGCAACGCTCCCGTTCCCCCGACCAAGATGGCAAATTCAAGGGAGCTGTTAGGATGCAATTTGTTCGCAGAGCATGGCCATTTTTTAACTTGACCTGTATTTCCAACCAATTAAACCACATACTTAATTTCGTTTCAATCAAATGATCCAACGTAAAGTTATCATCCGGACAACACAAAAACCGTATTTTCTAAGTCGAAAAGGGGGAATAAATCCAGTAAAAATCAGTGGAGCGTGCCCATTTTCGAACTTGACCTGCATTTCCACCCAAATAAGTGGCATACTAAATTTCGTTTCAATCAAATGATCAAGTTAGCATCCGGACAACACAAAAAACAGATTTTCTAAGTCGAAAAAGGGGAATAAATCCAGTAAAAATCAGTGGAGCGTGCCCATTTTCGAACTTGACCTGCATTTCCACCCAAATAAGTGGCATACTAAATTTCGTTTCAATCAAATGATCAAGTTATCATCCGGACAACACAAAAACCATATTTTCTAAGTCGAAAAAGGGAAATAAATCCAGTAAAAATCAGTGGAGCGTGCCCATTTTCGAACTTGACCTGCATTTCCACCCAAATAAGCGGCATACTAAATTTCGTTTCAATCAAATGATCCTAACTGAAGTTATCATCCGGACAACACAAAAACTGTATTTTTTAAGTCGAAAAAGGGGAATAAATCCAGTAGAAATCAGTGGAGCGTGCCCATTTTCGAACTTGACCTGCATTTCCACCCAAGTAAGACACATACCAAATTTAGTTTCAGTAAAATCATCCAAACTAAAGTTATCATCCGGACAAGGGGGTGGCGGACGGACGGACGGACGGACGCACGGACGGACGGACGGACGGACGGAGGGACACTGCTGATTACAATAGTCCCCCGAAGGGTCGGGGGACAAAAAAAGGGGTTCATGAATATTCAGTCACAGGAAGATTCAGCCCTCATAATTTTTCTGAGAATATTCGGTCCCCAATTTCATTCATGCCCCCACCCCTCTCTCCTGTTAACCCATATAATGAACATCCCAAAAGACATTTTGATATCTAGATATTTATGCTTGTTCGCAACTTATTATGGACACAAATGGACACAGACTCAAGGTAATTGTGTTTTACTGTCTTGAATTTCAAATTTTTTGGGGGGGGGGTGGGGGGGGGAGGTGCACCCGACCCCTCCACTGATGAGAGGGTCACACACCCTCTTGTCCTCGCCCCTATCTCACTGCTATGTGGCTCGGGTGATTCTGTGCATCATATTCTTTATTACCCGGCCCCACTCCCACTAGATATTATTCTTGCCCCTACATGTAACTTAGATTTCCTGGCTAAGCACCAGTATATAGTGGTAAACCAACATCAAATTGTGCGCTTATGTCCAGTCGCTAACATACTGGAATAGTATAATGTGCTTTGTCAGAAACTTGATCAAGTATTGATGACAAACAGCAATTTTCATTACCAGTACCTGGTGCCAGTAATAAAATAAGATTTGCAAATATCACCCTGCGTTTTTTCAGCTATTAACAAAGATAAAATTGTGCGCTTCATGAAAATTATTTCGTTACTACCTGTTAAAAATTACTGTTTCTTGTTTTGCTCTCTTAGAAAAAGAAATAACTCCTTTTCTGGCGGGCATACTAAACACCAAGGCAAACCGAGGGATACCAAGGTGAATGAAAACTGGAGAGTCTAAACGGGCATGAGGTGGTGTGTTCTTTTTATTATTTATTTATTGGTGTTTAAGGTCACATTTATCTGCACAACAGCTTATTGTGACCATGGCAGTTTTATGGATGGAGGAAACTAGAGTACCCCAGGAGAACCACTGAGCAATGGCAAGCAACTGTGAGCTCCCCAACATACTACACAAGCTGGGTTAGCCTTGTTCGAAGACAGGTGCACCAAGAACATGCAGTATGCCTTAGTACCCAGCATACCTTGCCCCCACATGGGTAGTGGGGGTGAAGTGTCTTGCCCAATGACACAAAGCTGTTGCCGCAGGTGGATTTGAACCGAGGATCTCTCGTCTTGCAGTCTGCACCTCTACCTACTGAGCTAATGCACCCCTGATGGTGTATTCTGATTATGTGAATAGATTTAAGCAGTATAAGTATGTGATTGGTTTTAATGCCATATTTGAGAATTATGGGCACTGAAGTAATAAGAGTGCACTGAAAAATCTTCCCTTTGGTATTTAGTAGGTAGCTTGGTAATGGTAAAGTGACTTCACCTCAGTAAGCAACAGTGTGAAAGCCGGCAGCCATCTTTAATTTCGGGCCGCACCCAAAAACACTTGTTCTCATCCCAAGGTGATAACAAAGGTACCCAAGAAGTTTCATGAAGATCGGTTCATAAATACAGCCTCCAGCCTTAGCGTATTGACATGTGCACTTACAGTGTATAAGAAGCACTGAATAAATCAAAGGTCATCTAATTTGCATAATTTCTGCAAGAGAAAAAAACCTGTATTATACAGTATTTTTTTGTGATGTATTCCATGTTACTAAACATTCATACAAAAATTTATTCAAATCAGAACTTTCATACAGAAGTTCTGTACAAAAAACTGATTGCACTAATTTTGGTACAAAATGGCTGCTAGTGGCCATCTTGAATTTCGAACTGCATCCAAAAACACTCACTCTCATCCCACGGTGATAACAGAGGTACCCAAGACGTTTCGTAAAGATTGGTTCATAAATACGGGCTCCAGCCTGAGCCGTATAGAAGTTGTGTACAAAAAACTGATTGTATCTAATTTTGGTACAAAATGGCCTCTGGCAGCCATCTTGAATTTTGGATCGCACCCCAAAACACTCATTCTCGTCCCTAGGTGATAACAAAGGTACCCAAGAAGCTAGGTGAAGATCGGTTCATAAATGCAGCCCCTAGCGCGAGCCGTATTGACATGTGTACTTACTGTGTATAAGTAGTACTGAATAAATCAAAGTTTGTCTAATTTGCATAATTTCTGTACAAGAAAAAAACCTGTATTTTATGTGATGTATTCCATGTTACTAAACAATCATACACAAATTTATTCAAATCAGAACTTTCATACAGAAGTTCTGTACAAAAAGCTGATTGCAGTAATTTCATTTTCAGTACAAAATAGCTGCCAGCGGCCATCTAGAATTTTGGACTCCCCCCAAAAACATTCATTCTAACCCCATAGTGATAACAAAGGTACCCAAGAAATTTTGTAAAGATCGATTCATAATTACGGCCTCTAGCCCAAGTTGTACAGAAGTTCTGTACAAAAAACTGATTATACCTAATTTCGGTACAAAATGGCCACTGGTAGCCATATTGAATTTTGGACCATACCCAAAAACACTCATTCTCATCCCAAGGTGATAGCTAAGGTACCCAAGAAGTTTCATGAAGATCAGTTCATAAATACAGCCTAGCCCGAGCCGTATTGGCATGGGCACTTACTGGCTATACATGTAAGTAGCACTGAATAAATTAAAGTTCATCTAATTTGCATAATTTCAGCACGAGAAAAAAACCT
Organism: Pictodentalium vernedei; assembly: GCA_031216915.1. Taxonomy (NCBI): domain Eukaryota; kingdom Metazoa; phylum Mollusca; class Scaphopoda; order Dentaliida; family Dentaliidae; genus Pictodentalium; species Pictodentalium vernedei. The sequence continues at coordinate 64,544,683 of CM062296.1, forward strand.
GTATTATATGTGATGTACTCCATGTTACTAAACATTCATACAAAAATTTGTTCAAATCAGAACTTTCATACAGAAGTTCTGTACAAAAAACTGATTGCACTTATTTCTGTACAAAATGGCTGCTGGAGGCCATCTTGCATTTTGGACCGCACCCAAAAACACTCGTTCTCGTCCCACGTGATAACAAAGGTACTCAAAAAGTTTCGTAAAGATCGGTTCATAAATACAACCTCTAGCCCGAGTCGTATTGAATTGTTGTTCCCAAACAGACGGAAGCCCGAGTCGTATTGAATTGTTGTTCCCAAACAGACGGACAACGGGCTATGACACAACCTTAAATATGACTTTCTCAAAGCTGAGCTAAAAATGGGGAGTCTCCAGAGTATCACAAAACAAAAACCTATTTTGTAAAGGACTCCCCCTTTCAAGGACAATGGGACAGCATTGGCATTCACCACCATGCTGTCTTGAGGCTGCATCTTGAATTCCTGTGTTTGTTGTTCATATGAAATATTATTTTATTATTAGCAATTATGGTACAAATATGGTACTGATAACACACTTTCAGGATCTGCTGATGTCTGATGGTGACTGTGTGTCAGTGTGTGAGATGTACATATACTATACACCACATCCTTCATTTTGCTATATAATTTGTGTAAATTTATTTGGAATTTATAGAATTTCAGACTTGGAAATTTCATAGTATTGTTTTTTGCCTTAGTTATGGTGCTTTATAAGTAATGGGTAATTTAGTTTGAAAAAAGGGGTTCATGAAGATTCAGTCACAGGAAGATTCAGCCCTCATACTTTTTCTTAGAATATTCGGTCTCAGTCGTGGTCGAATGTCATCACCCCTTGAGGTCAAATCCTCACAGAATTTTTTTTTTTTTTAAATATTCTATGCATTTTTTCTATTGTTTTATGTTAAGGATTTATGATTACTAATTATGACAAAATTACAAGTGCGATATGAAACAAACCTTAATGAAGCTGGAACAAAAAAAACCTTCCCAAAACAAGCTTTGAGAGGTTCTCAGCTCGAATCCCAATTGCGGCAACTGAAATAAGGCGTACTGCACATCGATGGTGCACTTGACTTCAACCAATGCTAACCATGCTTGCTTGGAGTTACAATGTTGAGAAGCTGACAGTTGCTTGTCATTGTTGCTCGGTAGTTCTCTCTGGGTGCTCTGGCTGGGTTCCTCCCCCAGTAAAACTGTTGGGTGGCCCTGGCTGTAAAAATTGTTGTTAAACCCAGTAAATAAAGAAATCAAATTTGCTGAATCCAAGACCTTTGAATGATGGTTTTGATTGGGGTGTGTGTGGGGGGGGGGGGGGGGGGAGGGGGGGGTGCTATTATACAGTTGTGCCCACTTAATTGGATATATCTTAATTGTATACAGTTGAAACTAGAAGTCCTATCCGAATTGTGCGCTTATCTAGGCTTAATTGCACGCAATTGCCATATCGAATGGCATCCAAAGCATGGCAGGTTCTCCTGATTACTCATAGTAAACACAGGCAATGTTTCTGCCAATGGACCTCCGGGTTACCCGGAGGTCCATTGGCTGAAACATTGCTTGTGCACAGGCCATATGTACAGAATATGATAGCCTTACTATGGTCATAACGCGTAGATTAACGCGCAAATCGACGTGCTATTTGTGCGCATTTCATGTTAGGACTTCTAGTTTTAACTGTATCCCTGTTAATAGAATATAATTTCCCAACACAAAACCATTTACCTCCAGTACAAATTTGACCTGGTAATTGAATATAGGTTATAGAGTAATCTCCTGTTAATTGAATAAAAAATCTTGTAACATGTTGAGAAATTGCCCTGACTCTTCCCAGTTTTCCTTTGGTTATAGACCAATTTGGCCTCAGTACATTCAATACAGGCATTTAATCTATTATATCTTGTTCGACAGAGCTCATGGAGCTCTGTCAAACAAAATATAATAGAATAAATGCTAAGTTTATCTCTGGAATACAGGAAAGTGACACAATCCCTGTTAATTGAATATTCCTGCTAATTGAATAATGTTATTGGCAACGTGGCTCTTCAATTAACAGGGTTCCACTGTACAGCAAAATCAAATATCACAAACTAATAATGAAACTATCTACTTGTGAAATTTTCATGTGGTCATTCTACAAAATGTTTTAGCTGGTACTATACAGTTTTGAAGGTTAAAGGGCTCAGTACTTAGAGGTGTAGGCCGTAAGCCAAAGGGTCCTCTATCAAATACCACCTGTGGCAACCACTTTGTTTCCTTGGGCAATACACTTCATTCCCACTGCCCACGTAGTGCCATTGCGTACCAAGGCATACTGCATGTCAATCGTACACTTGTCTTCAACCAATGCTAACCCAGCGTGTGTGCTGTTTGTACGTTAGATGTTTGTAATTGCTCTGTGGTTCTCTCTGGCTTTTCCCACCTGTAAAACTGTCCGACATGAAGTGACCCTGGCTATCGAAGTGTCATTAAACCCCAATAAATAAATCAATAAGAATCATGTGTCCCTATTCTGGAGAACAGTTTGGGGCAAATTGCCAAAGGATGGTTTGGGTTAGATTAGTATCCAGTTTGGGTCAAATTGTTGGAGGACAGTTTGGATGCAATTCTCACGAATTCCAGTCACTTTGGCCCCAAGTCATTTTGGCCCCAGTCATTACAGCCTCAGGTCAATTCAGCCCCCAATATACCAGGTCATTTCGGCCTCTTTAAATATTTTCAAATATTGTTTGAATTTTAACATTTTTCTATTTAATTTTTTTTCAACATATATATCTCTCAATTAGATATTCAGGTATACATGATATATGTCTAGTAGATTTTCTTTCATGATGAATAAATAAAAGAAAAGTTTCAGCATGTCGAAGATGCACATGGACTATGTGGGATTTGAAATCACTTGTGACCTGAATAATTTTATTTGCTTATGAATCTATGAGAGCCGGAAGCGAGGGTAAGTAATGTGATTTGGTTTGAGTATACGCCTTGGAAGTGGGGCACTGGGATCAGACCCCCGTGGACATCGAACTGGAAGGGGACTAGGAATTGAACATAACTGCAAGGATTCTGCTCTGTGTTTTAGAAAATGTGGACATATTTATGGTAGTATCAAAGTCGCAGTTTGGTGGTTGTTTCAGAAAAGAAAAAAGAAAAAGAAACCCTGTGAACCTCAAACTGGAAGGTGACTAGGAATTGTGTATAACAATATGAATAAATGACTGCATATTCCGGTACTTTGCAAAATTTCAAAGTGAAATAATTTCTCTTACTTATACAGATAGCATCTTAAATGTATGTAAAATTGAACACATGGATAATTTTTAATGTCATGTATAACTGTTCTGTTCACTGTGTAAATACAAATAACTGAACATTACTTAATAAAGGTAATTACCCATTATTTCTAAACATGAACTATGCACTGATCTTTATAGATCTCTACACTTAAAATGGTGCCGAAATGACCAAGGGACCAAAGTGACTAGGACAGAGATGACTTTGAGGTCGAATTGACCAGAGGACGAAATGACTTGGAGCCGAAGTGATTGGATATCATTCTAACAGATGAGAGACGTTAATTAGGCCCTATTACAGAACACATTGAATGTGAATTTACTGCAGAGATAATTGCTCGACAATATATTATATTAATATTTTTTCAATAAATGTCGAACAATCTATTAATATTTTTTTAAAGAATTATTTTCAGGAGTTAAAACGAATATCGTAGTGTATCTAAAATATCCTAACAGATGTGTACTGCTTTTCTTTTGGATGATTCTTCCCTGGGCCTAGTTCTCCCCACGCTGAAGATTCCCCCAGTTCCCAAAAAAAGATGACATGCCATTTTCAATGGCGGTAAATATCCAAAAGGGTTATTATTTGCCATTTTTTAGTTTCTGAAACTACGAAGCACTGTTCAGAAATACAGATGCACCAAAAAGTAACACATTATTACTTTGTTTTGGTTTCTAACGGGACTGAAAGCAACCTGTCAGTATCACTTTTTCGAATTACACCCATTTCGTCTGCTAACCAAATCGTCCGCTGCAATTTTACCCAAGTCGTCCTCTACAATTATACCCATCACGTCCGAAACTCGTTCGCTGGGGGAAAGTATTCAAGTATTGCATTTTGAATCATTTTTTATTTATATAATAATTTTATTGCATAATTTATTGTATATTACCTATTGTAATATATCTTAATGTACCTCCATTGCAATATATCTTAATGTACCTCCTTGCATTACATTTCATATATGTGTATGAAATTCTGAAAACAGAAATATCAGAACAAAATAAACTATCCAGCCATCTAATAAATTTTAATTACTGTTTATTCAATGGAGTACCAATAAAAATTATATTATTACAGTAAAAGTTCTTAAAGTATATGTACGTTATATTAAGTTCCACAACATAATCTTATAATTTTGCAATTTTTCATTGAAGAGCTCCACCAGCACCTTACAGTGAATAATTGCAAAATTATTAGCATAAGTATTATAAGAATTAATTATATTAAGAAATGCAACAAAATTTGTTATATTAAGTTCTGCAACATAATCTTATAATTTTGCAAGTATTCATTGAGGCGCACCGTCGCTTTACAATGAATAATAGCAAAATTATTAACAAATGTATTATAAGAATTAATTATATTAAGAAACGCATCAAAATTTATGGTTTATTAAATTCTGCAACATAATCTTATAATTTTGCAATTATTCTTGGAAGAGCATCACCGGTGCTTTACAATGAATAATCACAAAATTATTAGCAAATGTATTATAGGAATTAATAATATTAAGAAACGCATCAAAACGTGTTATAATTATATTAAGAAATGCATCAAAACTTGTTATATTAAGTTCCATAACATAATCTTATAATTTTGCAATTATTCCAGGGGGAGGGGGTCCTGGGGGGGGGGGACCAAAAATTTGCAAGACGTGATGTGGGGGTGGGTGAGTCTCTTGAGTGCACCAAAAATGTGCATTTCCAACTTGTGCAATTTTTTAAAAACATATCAATATATCAGCCAATATATGACATCATTTGTGTTTCAAACCTTAAAGATGATGTTGTACATCACACTCTTAACATAAATACAACATCAGGAGGCTTTATTTGTGAGAATATTGGGCTTGATCTGGGGAAATGTCACACGTTAGTAGGGGGTGGGTGTCTTGTTCGAAATGTAGAAAATGTGCAGACATATTTTCCTTGACAAGCGGACGACTCGGCTTGCGCTGCGGACGAAACGTCCGTATACCCTTTTTTCAAGCAAACTTTTCCTTACTTTTACAACACCTTAACATTCGTATAATTCAACAACTGAGTTTCTGTTCATCTTGATATTTCACGAGATACGTGTCAATGCATATCTGTATACAATCGCACCAATATAACAACGATTATCAGTTATGTTATCGGTTATATGTACGTTTTTTTTCGATTGAGGTTATCACTGGTAGACAAGCTGCAACGAAATCAGGACTGAGAGTTCCATCTGAAATGACGAGATCATCAGCTGAGCATATTGACAAACCTCCAGGGCAGAAGGACAGAACTCGAGTAATAATAGTAACACTTTGGCCGGCCGCTGATTTGTTGCGGTTCTCGGTTGAGAAGGCCTGGTTACCCCTGAAGTGTAGATATGTAGGCCAATGTATCACGCAAAGCTTTGAGGCGAAACAAAAAACATTTGATTCCCAGAGGGGGACAGGCCAATTGCAATTGCATGGGCAATTCGACACTGGAAGTTACGTGGTTTTTTCACTGAAATTTACTGTCCACTTCAAAAATCACATTGACGGCTATAGAGAATTCTGTTCTGGAACACATTTATCTGACTGGGTATGTGGAACCCTTTGCGAGCCTACGGCCCGCTTGGGGTTCCTATTAACTTAGTTCAATATGAGGAATATTTTTTTTAAAAAAATCTTTTTCAGATCCACCAGTCAGAATGGCTATCATATTTGGCTTACATCTCTAGGGAGGTTGGGGGGGGGGGCAAATTCAAGTCTGTTCAAACTGGTTCCCTGGGTTAATATTTGGGCTCCCTATGGTAGCCCAAATTTGAACTTAGTGCAATCCGAAAAACAATTATATAAAATTGTTCTTCTTCTTCAGATCAAACGGTCGGAATGCTTTCATATTTCGTGTACAATATCTCTAGGGAAATCGGATTCAACTTTGTTCAAATCGAGAGCCTGGGTTAATATTTGGGCTCCCTATGGGAGCCGGAATTGGTCATGTAGCTGAAGAATTAGAAAATTTGTGTTCAGTACACTCTAGAGGTGTGTAACTAAGATTACTCTGCGTAGGTTGTATCAAGGGGCTTCACATTTTACATTATGATCAACTGAAGAAAAGGTTTGATGCTCGACTATTTTTGTCACTCCTGAGCGGCTCCAGGATTTACTATGTATCCTATGGAGATAGATTTCTTAATGTAGACTCATTCTTGGACTCTGTTTATATCATGTTCTGTTCAAGGCGAGCGCTTCAGGTCCCGTAGGGCCTCTTGTTTATTTTATTTTCTATTTTTGTAATTAATTCTTTTCCATAAAAAGCTCATGTTCTTAGTTTGTTTTGTTTTATGTTTTAGGCCTCATAATCTACAGAATAGCATCAGAGGTGGTGTATTTTGTCCCTAGAGTTCAAGAAGGCCTTGTAATGCTAAAGCATTGCAAAGCCAAGTTGCACTCAAAGGATAAATATTTCAAGCGTATTAACATGGGTAAAATATCAGACAAAAACCATTTATTTTTTAAAGTTCGGATAGGTTATAAAAAGTGATCGTGCGGCAGCCAACGGGGCCATGTGTGTGTGTGGGGGGGGGGGGGGCGAGGGGGGGGGGGGCCAGAAACAGATTGTTTACTTTTGTAGGTCTTATATACAGTATTTTTATCTTCAGAATCACGATTCTCGTTATTTATTTATTTATTTATTTATTTATTTATTTATTTATTTATTTATTTATTTATTTATTTATTTATTAATATTTAACGATACTTTAACGGCCAAAGTCATGTCGTGTCAGTGACAGTTTTACGGGTGGAAAAAACCAGAGTACCCGGAGAGAATCACCGAGCAACGACAAGCAGCTGCTAGCTCCCCAACATCGTAACTCCATACTGTAGCACAGACAGGGTTAGATTCGATGAAGACATGCGCACCTTCGACGTGCAGTACGCCTTAGTACACGGCGTCATCGTGCCCCCATGTGGACAATCGGTGTTAAGTGCCTTGCCCAATGACACAACGCGGGAGTCCGCATCGATCGCCCAGACGGTCACATCACGATTCTCGAGTTGTATTGGTATTTGTCTTTGTTCCACAGCGATACTCACATCAGAGTTATCAACCATGTTGAAAGTTAGATCTGGGATAACAAGATGATGTCTATTATTTGATACCGTGATTGCTGTGAGTGATATTCTTCTTCAAAATATCATCAGGGACCGATCAGGACTATTTAAAACACGCTCTTGCCTCGGAGCCTATTTTTTCAATTCATGCGCCAGATTTCAATTTACGGAGTCACACTGCTGTTTGTAACACACACAGCAAGTGTGTAATAGCTCTCATCATTTTCATTTAGTACACTATAGCAAACATTAATCTTCACTGTGGTTTCTAGGCAGCCAAGACTTGATCAGAAACCACAGTGAAGATTAATGCTTGATAATTAAGACTTGAAGTATTAACTTAAGCACTCTACAACAATGATAAATGATAATCATATATATAATATATGTAAGAGTGTCTCTCTCGATTATCCATCGAAAGAATATCAAAATATGATCTGAGAAGTTACGCGCCAACTGAGAAGCCTATTTCTGAGATTTAAGAGCCAGGTCCTGATGTTTCAGAACCAAATACGCACTGGCGCATGCCCAGGTCGGTCCCTGTATCATACTCATTCACTTAATTCAAGTTATACCCTGGTTCTGTTATATCTTGGGGGAAATGCAAACAACTTGAAATACACGGTAGAACAATAGACTAGGTGTTCAAATAAAGTCACTTGGATATCTCTGATCTATTGAGTGCACTTGAGTCCGTGCGCTTTGCTGAATGTCCAAAGGACCGGGACACACTAAAAAGTGTAGTGCGTGTCCGTGTCCGTGTCGGAGAAAAAGTGTAGTCGGGAATTAAATAATCATTTTCTCATTTATTTGTTGGTTGTTTTCTATCAAATTTGGAAAGTATACTCAGGGAAAGTTACGAAATATATATGCCAAAAGAGAAGTTTGTACGATGTTATTTTACGATGTTTCAGGGAGATAGGATGCCGTGTGTGATATATGGGGTGTCTGGTTATCCTTCTGGAATTTCAGATACTTCTATATCCATTATGTCCTGTATTTATCCAATAAAATATTGAAAATTAAATTAATCGTTGTTTCTTTCATCTACATCCCATTAATCTCCTCATAATCATAAAAAGAACGAGGATAATCAGCCCGCCTCGCTGTGTCAACACAGCGTAAACCAATTAATCAGCTAACACGACGCCGATTCAGCTACACTTTTTAGTGTGTTTGAAAGAGAAAATGTCTTCTAACATCGTAAAATAAGATCGTACAACCTTCTCTTTTGGCATATATATTTCGTACCGTCCCCAGAGTATACTTTCTAAATTTCATAGAAAATAACCATAAAATAAAAGAGAAAATGATAATTTAATTCCCGACTACACTTTTTCTCCGACACGGACAACACTTTTTAGTGTGTCCCAAAGGACCAAGTGAAGGTTAGTTACCAACCTCGCTGTCGGTATTTTATGAATTTAAACAACCTGTTCCGTGTCGTAACACATCGCAGCTGCGCGGCACGATAAGGGATGTGGTTAGAGGGTTTCAGCTGGGGGGTGGGGGTGGGGGGGTGGGGCTGCCACCGGTGTAAATTCCAACTGTCAGTGGTTTCGATAGGTGGTTGCACTGCAGCGCTGGGTGACTATCCTGTGCGCTTTTAGCAAATCTGAGTGTTGTTTTTGGTTGTGTGTTTTCCTGTAGTATTGGTCGAACACCGCCCAACACTCCAGACACTCTGTTTTTATTTTCTTTTTTGGTGGCATTCTTATGAACCCTTCTGAAAATGTTCACTAGTCCTGAAACGGAAAAAGCATCATTTATAATGTGTCTGGGTCAGAAAATTTACAGGATTGATGTCAGAGTCGAAATTTTGAGGCATGTCAATTATAGAGTAGGAAATTTGAAACTCAAGTTTCCAGTTGGAAATAAAAGATCAAAATTTCTCATCATTAGTTGGAATTTTAATATTTTTCATGAACAATGTTAATTTACTGAATTTCCAATTATTTGATTTTTGACGTCGAAATTTCCAACTATTGAAAAAAATACTCCTATCTGGGGGTGAGACCCCCCCCCCCCCCCCCCACCCACACACACACACACTGTCGCCACATCCCTGAGCTCGATGTCACTCAACGCACGAGGCAGTTTTATGAAATGCGTCCAGCTGCATTAAAAACTATTACTTGAGCCGCGCTATAATTAGAGAACACAGTTTGGGTATCATTCCCAACAATATTGATTAAAATAATATCTTACGCGAAAATTATCTCCCTTGAGATTACGGAACTTCGAAATCCAATTAAGAAGGCAGTAAATGTGGATGGTGAGGTGTGAAATTTCTGAGACTTGATGTGCGTGGATGAATGACAATGAGGTGTGAAATAGCGACACCAATTAAAGCAATTACTGTGTAATTTCTCATCCATCTCTGCGTTATTGTACAGTTCGAGAATGTGTTTTCAAAGCAATTTGGAAGTTTTAATTCATGAGAGGAAAAAGATTGTAAAACCACATCTGACAGACTTTAAGATAAATTTTAGAGAACAGTGTCTGTATTTTATGCAACAATGTGCTTACTGTTGATACAATGAATACAAAAAAGTTATAGATCACCAAAAGGGTCTGAAAAGGCAGTTTTCTATTTTTTTAAATGGGTGTCTACTGGGAACAATAGTCCAATGTTCAAATTGATTGGGAAAAAAGTGTAACAAGATAGCTTTTATTTGCTTATACTACGCCACGGGAAAAGAACTGTAGTTTGTGAAATGATGTGCACATCGATGATAAAAATACACGAATATTAAAAAAATAAGTTTTTATATTAAGTTCCCATCTCTCTCAGTGTAAAATGCTCGAACATCTTTACCAAATTAAGGGGATGTAATGTTATAGAGAATCGCATCAAGGGAAACATTTTCTTGGCCATGAGTGCAGGGGGGGGGGGGGGGGGGGGTGGTGGCAGGAGTCAGTAACACTCGTTACACTCAACACACGAAGTAGATTGTTCAACTTCATGAAATACATCCAGCTCTATGAAACTGTCCCTTGAATCGCGCTATAAATACAGAACGCAATTTGGGTAGAGTGCGGGGAGGAGTCAACGACGGGGGGAGGAGGGGGGGTCACTCAGCTCACGGGGCAGGTAGTTCGTTTTCATGAAATAGTTTCAGCTCAATTGGAAGCTGCATGTATTACTTGACTCGAGCTACAAATGCAAAGCATAATTCGAGAAGAGTGTGCGGGAGAGAAGGCAGGACCCTAGTTTAAGTTTTTCACGTGAAATACAGGAAAAAACCCATGTCGGGTCGTTTATTCCAGGTTCCCGAACTCCAATCTTTTTATGTTATGTCATATTTTCACAATACTCCGAACGATCGCATCACATCTGACGTGTAAATCTTTTAAAATGAAGAAAAGGGATGTCACGGAGGAAAGGTTTAAATTCTTTGCATTGGTTACAGTAAATCTTTGAATCCAGTCAACACGCGTATTAACTAAAAATATCAGCCAATTCGTATTGACTGTTTTACTTGAGGAATTCTAGAATTGTCTAAAAAATTCAGTAAATACTAATGTTAACTGAAATTTTAGTTCAGTGAACTCGTGAATTGACGAAACCACCAAAGAGCAGATAGATTTTCAAGTAAATAATTTATTTCATTTACAACTTAGTGTTTACAATACAATAATAATCAGGGAAGTAATCGTTTATCATAGTTCGAAGAAAAACTGAAACCAAAGCTTGCAGCCGTACACAAGGGGGGTAGTGTCCAGAAGATGGCCGACGCCATAGTTGCGAGCCTAGTGGAGGCAGGGAAGGAAAGTGTAGGAAAGATTAGGGTGCCAACACGGGAACTTGGGTACAGAGTGAACGAAGAACTGAAAAGGGCCACAAAGGTTAGAAAAGCTAAATGTGCTGCATACAGGAGAAGTAAAAAACTTAAGGGGGTGGAAAGCAATGAGGCCATGGTAGCAAAGGAAGAATACCAACAAGCACGAAATAAAGTAAACAAGATTAAAGACGACAACCGGAGAGTGCGAAATAGCAGTCTTATTAGGACGATAAGAACGACAGGGGGGTCGAGTTCGAGCGTATTTTGGAAATGGGTGAACAAACGTAACAAAGGGAATAACCAATAGAGCATTAAAGTAGATGGCAGAGTTACAGAAGAGCGAGATCAAATCGCATTAGAACTAGTCAAGCACTGGGAAAAGGTAAACGATAAGCGATGGGGCATGGGGAACCCACCGGAGTGTCCGAACCAGGTCGAGGAAAATCTCTCGGTCTTCGTGTGCAGCGAAATCAAAACTGAGGAGGTGCGAACGGTGATCTCAAAATTGAGGAATGGAAAAGCGGGAGGGATGGACGAAATTCCTAACGAGTTTATCAAAAAAGGGGGAGAGGAACTCTTGGAAAGCCTAACTGCCCTATTCAATTTAGCCATAGAAAAACAAGAGGTCCCAAAGGAGTGGAGGGAAAGTAAAGTGACATTTATTCACAAAAAGGGGGAAAATGACGTTTTGGATAACTATCGAGGGATCTCTGTCAGCAGCAACATTGGAAAAGTTTTTTGTAAAGTCCTGTATGGGAGATTAGAGGAGGTGATTGAGGAGAAGGGTTTTTTGGGAGAAATCCAGAATGGCTTCAGGAAGGGAAGGAGAGTCAATGACCATCTTTTCACGCTATCCCAAATGATAGAATCCGCGAAAACAAAAAAGAAAAAGATGTTCATGGCCTTTTTGGATGTTAAAAAGGCGTACGATAGGGTATCACGATAGTTATCATCCGGACAAGGGTGTGACGGACGGACGGACGGACGGACGCACGGACAGACGGACGCACGGACGGACGGAGGGACACTGCTGATTACAATAGTCCCCCGAAGGGTCGGGGGACAAAAAAAGGGGTTCATGAATATTCAGTCACAGGAAGATTCAGCCCTCATAATTTTTCTGAGAATATTCGGTCCCCAATTTCATTCATGTCCCCACCCCTCTCTCCTGTTAACCCATATAATGAACATCCCAAAAGACATTTTGATATCTAGATATTTATGCTTGTTCGCAACTTATTATGGACACAAATGGACACAGAGTCAAGGTAATTGTGTTTTACTGTCTTGAATTTCAAATTTTTTTTTTGGGGGGGGGGGGTGGGGGGGGGAGGTGCACCCGACCCCTCCACTGGTGAGAGGGTCACACACCCTCTTGTCCTCGCCCCTATCTCACTGCTATGTGGCTCAGGTGATTCTGTGCATCATATTCTTTATTACCCGGCCCCACTCCCACTAGATATTACTGTTGCCCCTACATGTAACTTAGATTTCCTGGCTAAGCACCAGTATATAGTGGTAAACCAACATCAAATTGTGCGCTTATGTCCAGTCGCTAACATACTGGAATAGTATAATGTGCTTTGTCAGAAACTTGATCAAGTATTGATGACAAACAGCAATTTTCATTACCAGTACCTGGTGCCAGTAATAAAATAAGATTTGCAAATATCACCCTGCGTTTTTTCAGCTATTAACAAAGATAAAATTGTGCGCTTCATGAAAATTATTTCGTTACTACCTGTTAAAAATTACTGTTTCTTGTTTTGCTCTCTTAGAAAAAGAAATAACTCCTTTTCTGGCGGGCATACTAAACACCAAGGCAAACCGAGGGATACCAAGGTGAATGAAAACTGGAGAGTCTAAACGGGCATGAGGTGGTGTGTTCTTTTTATTATTTATTTATTGGTGTTTAAGGTCACATTTATCTGCACAACAGCTTATTGTGACCATGGCAGTTTTATGGATGGAGGAAACTAGAGTACCCCAGGAGAACCACTGAGCAATGGCAAGCAACTGTGAGCTCCCCAACATACTACACAAGCTGGGTTAGCCTTGTTCGAAGACAGGTGCACCAAGAACATGCAGTATGCCTTAGTACACAGCATACCTTGCCCCCACATGGGTAGTGGGGGTGAAGTGTCTTGCCCAATGACACAAAGCTGTTGCCGCAGGTGGATTTGAACCGAGGATCTCTCGTCTTGCAGTCTGCACCTCTACCTACTGAGCTAATGCACCCCTGATGGTGTATTCTGATTATGTGAATAGATTTAAGCAGTATAAGTATGTGATTGGTTTTAATGCCATATTTGAGAATTATGGGCACTGAAGTAATAAGAGTGCACTGAAAAATCTTCCCTTTGGTATTTAGTAGGTAGCTTGGTAATGGTAAAGTGACTTCACCTCAGTAAGCAACAGTGTGAAAGCCGGCAGCCATCTTTAATTTCGGGCCGCACCCAAAAACACTTGTTCTCATCCCAAGGTGATAACAAAGGTACCCAAGAAGTTTCATGAAGATCGGTTCATAAATACAGCCTCCAGCCTTAGCGTATTGACATGTGCACTTACAGTGTATAAGAAGCACTGAATAAATCAAAGGTCATCTAATTTGCATAATTTCTGCAAGAGAAAAAAACCTGTATTATACAGTATTTTTTTTGTGATGTATTCCATGTTACTAAACATTCATACAAAAATTTATTCAAATCAGAACTTTCATACAGAAGTTCTGTACAAAAAACTGATTGCACTAATTTTGGTACAAAATGGCTGCTAGTGGCCATCTTGAATTTCGAACTGCATCCAAAAACACTCACTCTCATTACACGGTGATAACCGAGGTATACAAGACGTTTCGTAAAGATTGGTTCATAAATACGGGCTCCAGCCTGAGCCGTATAGAAGTTGTGTACAAAAAACTGATTGTATCTAATTTTGGTACAAAATGGCCTCTGGCAGCCATCTTGAATTTTGGATCGCACCCCAAAACACTCATTCTCGTCCCTAGGTGATAACAAAGGTACCCAAGAAGCTAGGTGAAGATCGGTTCATAAATACAGCCCCTAGCGCGAGCCGTATTGACATGTGTACTTACTGTGTATAAGTAGTACTGAATAAATCAAAGTTTGTCTAATTTGCATAATTTCTGTACAAGAAAAAAACCTGTATTTTATGTGATGTATTCCATGTTACTAAACGATCATACACAAATTTATTCAAATCAGAACTTTCATACAGAAGTTCTGTACAAAAAGCTGATTGCAGTAATTTCATTTTCAGTACAAAATAGCTGCCAGCGGCCATCTAGAATTTTGGACTCCCCCCAAAAACACTCATTCTAACCCCATAGTGATAACAAAGGTACCCAAGAAATTTTGTAAAGATCGATTCATAAATACGGCCTCTAGCCCAAGTTGTACAGAAGTTCTGTACAAAAAACTGATTATACCTAATTTCGGTACAAAATGGCCACTGGTAGCCATATTGAATTTTGGACCATACCCAAAAACACTCATTCTCATCCCAAGGTGATAGCAAAGGTACCCAAGAAGTTTCATGAAGATCAGTTCATAAATACAGCCTAGCCCGAGCCGTATTGGCATGTGCACTTACTGGCTATACATGTAAGTAGCACTGAATAAATTAAAGTTCATCTAATTTGCATAATTTCAGCACGAGAAAAAAACCTGTATTATATGTGATGTACTCCATGTTACTAAACATTCATACAAAAATTTGTTCAAATCAGAACTTTCATACAGAAGTTCTGTACAAAAAACTGATTGCAGTAATTTCTGTACAAAATGGCTGCTGGAGGCCATCTTGCATTTTGGACCGCACCCAAAAACACTCGTTCTCGTCCGACGTGATAACAAAGGTACTCAAAAAGTTTCGTAAAGATCGGTTCATAAATACAACCTCTAGCCCGAGTCGTATTGAATTGTTGTTCCCAAACAGACGGAAGCCCGAGTCGTATTGAATTGTTGTTCCCAAACAGACGGACAACGGGCTATGACACAACCTTAAATATGACTTTCTCAAAGCTGAGCTAAAAATGGGGAGTCTCCAGAGTATCACAAAACAAAAACCTATTTTGTAAAGGACTCCCCCTTTCAAGGACAATGGGACAGCATTGGCATTCACCACCATGCTGTCTTGAGGCTGCATCTTGAATTCCTGTGTTTGTTGTTCTTATGAAATATTATTTTATTATTATCAATTATGGTACAAATATGGTACTGATAACACACTTTCAGGATCCGCTGATGTCTGATGGTGACTGTGTGTCAGTGTGTGAGATGTACATATACTATACACCACATCCTTCATTTTGCTATATAATTTGTGTAAATTTATTTGGAATTTATAGAATTTCAGACTTGGAAATTTCATAGTATTGTTTTTTGCCTTAGTTATGGTGCTTTATAAGTAATGGGTAATTTAGTTTGAAAAAAGGGGTTCATGAAGATTCAGTCACAGGAAGATTCAGCCCTCATACTTTTTCTTAGAATATTCGGTCTCAGTCGTGGTCGAATGTCATCACCCCTTGAGGTCAAATCCTCACAGAATTTTTTTTTTTTTTAAATATTCTATGCATTTTTTCTATTGTTTTATGTTAAGGATTTATGATTACTAATTATGACAAAATTACAAGTGCGATATGAAACAAACCTTAATGAAGCTGGAACAAAAAAAACCTTCCCAAAACAAGCTTTGAGAGGTTCTCAGCTCGAATCCCAATTGCGGCAACTGAAATAAGGCGTACTGCACATCGATGGTGCACTTGTCTTCAACCAATGCTAACCCTGCTTGCTTGGAGTTACAATGTTGAGAAGCTGACAGTTGCTTGTCATTGTTGCTCGGTAGTTCTCTCTGGGTGCTCTGGCTGGGTTCCTCCCCCAGTAAAACTGTTGGGTGGCCCTGGCTGTAAAAATTGTTGTTAAACCCAGTAAATAAAGAAATCAAATTTGCTGAATCCAAGACCTTTGAATGATGGTTTTGATTGGGGTGTGTGTGTGTGTGTGGGGGGGGGGGGGGGGGCTGTTATACAGTTGTGCCCACTTAATTGGATATATCTTAATTGTATACAGTTGAAACTAGAAGTCCTGTCCGAATTGTGCGCTTATCTAGGCTTAATTGCACGCAATTGCCATATCGAATGGCATCCAAAGCATGGCAGGTTCTCCTGATTACTCATAGTAAACACAGGCAATGTTTCTGCCAATGGACCTCCGGGTTACCCGGAGGTCCATTGGCTGAAACATTGCTTGTGCACAGGCCATATGTACAGAATATGATAGCCTTACTATGGTCATAACGCGTAGATTAACGCGCAAATCGACGTGCTATTTGTGCGCATTTCATGTTAGGACTTCTAGTTTTAACTGTATCCCTGTTAATAGAATATAATTTCCCAACACAAAACCATTTACCTCCAGTACAAATTTGACCTGGTAATTGAATATAGGTTATAGAGTAATCTCCTGTTAATTGAGTAAAAAATCTTGTAACATGTTGAGAAATTGCCCTGACTCTTCCCAGTTTTCCTTTGGTTATAGACCAATTTGGCCTCAGTACATTCAATACAGGCATTTAATCTATTATATCTTGTTTGACAGAGCTCATGGAGCTCTGTCAAACAAAATATAATAGAATAAATGCTAAGTTTATCTCTGGAATACAGGAAAGTGACACAATCCCTGTTAATTGAATATTCCTGCTAATTGAATAATGTTATTGGCAAAGTGGCTCTTCAATTAACAGGGTTCCACTGTACAGCAAAAACAAATATCACAAACTAATAATGAAACTATCTACTTGTGAAATTTTCATGTGGTCATTCTACAAAATGTTTTAGCTGGTACTATACAGTTTTGAAGGTTAAAGGGCTCAGTACTTAGAGGTGAAGGCTGTAAGCCAAAGGGTCCTCTATCAAATACCACCTGTGGCAACCACTTTGTTTCCTTGGGCAATACACTTCATTCCCACTGCCCACGTAGTGCCATTGCGTACCAAGGCATACTGCATGTCAATCGTACACTTGTCTTCAACCAATGCTAACCCAGCGTGTGTGCTGTTTGTACGTTAGATGTTTGTAATTGCTCTGTGGTTCTCTCTGGCTTTTCCCACCTGTAAAACTGTCCGACATGAAGTGACCCTGGCTATCGAAGTGTCATTAAACCCCAATAAATAAATCAATAAGAATCATGTGTCCCTATTCTGGAGAACAGTTTGGGGCAAATTGCCAAAGGATGGTTTGGGTTAGATTAGTATCCAGTTTGGGTCAAATTGTTGGAGGACAGTTTGGATGCAATTCTCACGAATTCCAGTCACTTTGGCCCCAAGTCATTTTGGCCCCAGTCATTACAGCCTCAGGTAAATTCAGCCCCCAATATACCAGGTCATTTCGGCCTCTTTAAATATTTTCAAATATTGTTTGAATTTTAACATTTTTCTATTTAATTTTTTTTCAACATATATATCTCTCAATTAGATATTCAGGTATACATGATATACGTCTAGTAGATTTTCTTTCATGATGAATAAATAAAAGAAAAGTTTCAGCATGTCGAAGATGCACATGGACTATGTGGGATTTGAAATCACTTGTGACCTGAATAATTTTATTTGCTTATGAATCTATGAGAGCCGGAAGCGAGGGTAAGTAATGTGATTTGGTTTGAGTATACGCCTTGGAAGTGGGGCACTGGGATCAGACCCCCGTGGACATCGAACTGGAAAGGGACTAGGAATTGAACATAACTGCAATGATTCTGCTCTGTGTTTTAGAAAATGTGGACATATTTATGGTAGTATCAAAGTCGCAGTTTGGTGGTTGTTTCAGAAAAGAAAAAAGAAAAAGAAACCCTGTGAACCTCAAACTGGAAGGTGACTAGGAATTGTGTATAACAATATGAATAAATGACTGCATATTCCGGTACTTTGCAAAATTTCAAAGTGAAATAATTTCTCTTACTTATACAGATAGCATCTTAAATGTATGTAAAATTGAACACATGGATCATTTTTAATGTCATGTATAACTGTTCTGTTCACTGTGTAAATACAAATAACTGAACATTACTTAATAAAGGTAATTACCCATTATTTCTAAACATGAACTATGCACTGATCTTTATAGATCTCTACACTTAAAATGGTGCCGAAATGACCAAGGGACCAAAGTGACTAGGACAGAGATGACTTTGAGGTCGAATTGACCAGAGGACGAAATGACTTGGAGCCGAAGTGATTGGATATCATTCTGACAGATGAGAGACGTTAATTAGGCACTATTACAGAACACATTGAATGTGAATTTACTGCAGAGATAATTGCTCGACAATATATTATATTAATATTTTTTCAATAAATGTCGAACAATCTATTAATATTTTTTTTAAGAATTATTTCCAGGAGTTAAAACGAATATCGTAGTGTATCTAAAATATCCTAACAGATGTGTACTGCTTTTCTTTTGGATGATTCTTCCCTGGGCCTTGTTCTCCCCACGCTGAAGATTCCCCCAGTTCCCAAAAAAAGATGACATGCCATTTTCAATGGCGGTAAATATCCAAAAGGGTTATTATTTGCCATTTTTTAGTTTTTGAAACTACGAAGCACTGTTCAGAAATACAGATGCACCAAAAAGTAACACATTATTACTTTGTTTTGGTTTCTAACGGGACTGAAAGCAACCTGTCAGTATCACTTTTTCGAATTACACCCATTTCGTCTGCTAACCAAATCGTCCGCTGCAATTTTACCCAAGTCGTCCTCTACAATTATACCCATCACGTCCGAAACTCGTTCGCTGGGGGAAAGTATTCAAGTATTGCATTTTGAATCATTTTTTATTTATATAATAATTTTATTGCATAATTTATTGTATATTACCTATTGTAATATATCTTAATGTACCTCCATTGCAATATATCTTAATGTACCTCCTTGCATTAAATTTCATATATGTGTATGAAATTCTGAAAACAGAAATATCAGAACAAAATAAACTATCCAGCCATCTAATAAATTTTAATTACTGTTTATTCAATGGAGTACCAATAAAAATTATATTATTACAGTAAAAGTTCTTAAAGTATATGTACGTTATATTAAGTTCCACAACATAATCTTATAATTTTGCAATTTTTCATTGAAGAGCTCCACCGGCACCTTACAGTGAATAATTGCAAAATTATTAGCATAAGTATTATAAGAATTAATTATATTAAGAAATGCAACAAAATTTGTTATATTAAGTTCTGCAACATAATCTTATAATTTTGCAAGTATTCATTGAGGCGCACCGTCGCTTTACAATGAATAATAGCAAAATTATTAACAAATGTATTATAAGAATTAATTATATTAAGAAACGCATCAAAATTTATGGTTTATTAAATTCTGCAACATAATCTTATAATTTTGCAATTATTCTTGGAAGAGCATCACCGGTGCTTTACAATGAATAATCACAAAATTATTAGCAAATGTATTATAGGAATTAATAATATTAAGAAACGCATCAAAACGTGTTATAATTATATTAAGAAATGCATCAAAACTTGTTATATTAAGTTCCATAACATAATCTTATAATTTTGCAATTATTCCAGGGGGAGGGGGTCCTGGGGGGGGGGGACCAAAAATTTGCAAGACGTGATGTGGGGGTGGGTGAGTCTCTTGAGTGCACCAAAAATGTGCATTTCCAACTTGTGCAATTTTTTAAAAACATATCAATATATCAGCCAATATATGACATCATTTGTGTTTCAAACCTTAAAGATGATGTTGTACATCACACTCTTAACATAAATACAACATCAGGAGGCTTTATTTGTGAGAATATTGGGCTTGATCTGGGGAAATGTCACACGTTAGTAGGGGTGGGTGTCTTGTTCGAAATGTATCAAATGTGCAGACATATTTTCCTTGACAAGCGGACGACTCGGCTTGCGCTGCGGACGAAACGTCCGTATACCCTTTTTTCAAGCAAACTTTTCCTTACTTTTACAACACCTTAACATTCGTATAATTCAACAACTGAGTTTCTGTTCATCTTGATATTTCACGAGATACGTGTCAATGCATATCTGTATACAATCGCACCAAAATAACAACGATTATCAGTTATATTATCGGTTATATGTACGTTTTTTTTCGATTGAGGTTATCACTGGTAGACAAGCTGCAACGAAATCAGGACTGAGAGTTCCATCTGAAATGACGAGATCATCAGCTGAGCATATTGACAAACCTCCAGGGCAGAAGGACAAAACTCGAGTAATAATAGTAACACTTTGGCCGGCCGCTGATTTGTTGCGGTTCTCGGTTGAGAAGGCCTGGTTACCCCTGAAGTGTAGATATGTAGGCCAATGTATCAGGCAAAGCTTTGAGGCGAAACAAAAAACATTTGATTCCCAGAGGGGGACAGGCCAATTGCAATTGCATGGGCAATTCGACACTGGAAGTTACGTGGTTTTTTCACTGAAATTTACTGTCCACTTCAAAAATCACATTGACGGCTATAGAGAATTCTGTTCTGGAACACATTTATCTGACTGGGTATGTGGAACCCTTTGCGGGCCTACGGCCCGCTTGGGGTTCCTATTAACTTAGTGCAATATGAGGAATATTTTTTTTAAAAAAATCTTTTTCAGATCCACCAGTCAGAATGGCTATCATATTTGGCTTACATCTCTAGGGAGGTTGGGGGGGGGGGGCAAATTCAAGTCTGTTCAAACTGGTTCCCTGGGTTAATATTTGGGCTCCCTATGGTAGCCCAAATTTGAACTTAGTGCAATCCGAAAAACAATTATATAAAATTGTTCTTCTTCTTCAGATCAAACGGTCGGAATGCTTTCATATTTCGTGTACAATATCTCTTGGGAAGTCGGATTCAACTTTGTTCAAATCGAGAGCCTGGGTTAATATTTGGGCTCCCTATGGGAGTCGGAATTGGTCATGTAGCTGAAGAATTAGAAAATTTGTGTTCAGTACACTCTAGGGGTGTGTAACTAAGATTAATCTGCGTAGGTTGTATCAAGGGGCTTCACATTTTACATTATGATCAACTGAAGAAAAGGTTTGATGCTCGACTATTTTTGTCACTCCTGAGCGGCTCCAGGATTTACTATGTATCCTATGGAGATAGATTTCTTAATGTAGACTCATTCTTGGACTCTGTTTATATCATGTTCTGTTCAAGGCGAGCGCTTCAGGTCCCGTAGGGCCTCTTGTTTATTTTATTTTCTATTTTTGTAATTAATTCTTTTCCATAAAAAGCTCATGTTCTTAGTTTGTTTTGTTTTATGTTTTAGGCCTCATAATCTACAGAATAGCATCAGAGGTGGTGTATTTTGTCCCTAGAGTTCAAGAAGGCCTTGTAATGCTAAAGCATTGCAAAGCCAAGTTGCACTCAAAGGATAAATATTTCAAGCGTATTAACATGGGTAAAATATCAGACAAAAACCATTTATTTTTTAAAGTTCGGATAGGTTATAAAAAGTGAGCGTGCGGCAGCCAACGGGGCCATGTGTGTGTGTGGGGGGGGGGGGGGCGAGGGGGGGGCCAGAAACAGATTGTTTACTTTTGTAGGTCTTATATACAGTATTTTTATCTTCAGAATCACGATTCTCGTTATTTATTTATTTATTTATTTATTTATTTATTTATTTATTTATTTATTTATTTATTTATTTATTTATTTATTTATTAATATTTAACGATACTTTAACGGCCAAAGTCATGTCGTGTCAGTGACAGTTTTACGGGTGGAAAAAACCAGAGTACCCGGAGAGAATCACCGAGCAACAACAAGCAGCTGCTAGCTCCCCAACATCGTAACTCCATACTGTAGCACAGACAGGGTTAGATTCGATGAAGACATGCGCACCTTCGACGTGCAGTACGCCTTAGTACACGGCGTCATCGTGCCCCCATGTGGACAATCGGTGTTAAGTGCCTTGCCCAATGACACAACGCGGGAGTCCGCATCGATCGCCCAGACGGTCACATCACGATTCTCGAGTTGTATTGGTATTTGTCTTTGTTCCACAGTGATACTCACATCAGAGTTATCAACCATGTTGAAAGTTAGATCTGGGATAACAAGATGATGTCTATTATTTGATACCGTGATTGCTGTGAGTGATATTCTTCTTCAAAATATCATCAGGGACCGATCAGGACTATTTAAAACACGCTCTTGCCTCGGAGCCTATTTTTTCAATTCATGCGCCAGATTTCAATTTACGGAGTCACACTGCTGTTTGTAACACACACAGCAAGTGTGTAATAGCTCTCATCATTTTCATTTAGTACACTATAGCAAACATTAATCTTCACTGTGGTTTCTAGGCAGCCAAGACTTGATCAGAAACCACAGTGAAGATTAATGCTTGATAATTAAGACTTGAAGTATTAACTTAAGCACTCTACAACAATGATAAATGATAATCATATATATAATATATGTAAGAGTGTCTCTCTCGATTATCCATCGAAAGAATATCAAAATATGATCTGAGAAGTTACGCGCCAACTGAGAAGCCTATTTCTGAGATTTAAGAGCCAGGTCCTGATGTTTCAGAACCAAATACGCACTGGCGCATGCCCAGGTCGGTCCCTGTATCATACTCATTCACTTAATTCAAGTTATACCCTGGTTCTGTTATATCTTGGGGGAAATGCAAACAACTTGAAATACACGGTAGAACAATAGACTAGGTGTTCAAATAAAGTCACTTGGATATCTCTGATCTATTGAGTGCACTTGAGTCCGTGCGCTTTGCTGAATGTCCAAAGGACCGGGACACACTAAAAAGTGTAGTGCGTGTCCGTGTCCGTGTCGGAGAAAAAGTGTAGTCGGGAATTAAATAATCATTTTCTCATTTATTTGTTGGTTGTTTTCTATCAAATTTGGAAAGTATACTCAGGGAAAGTTACGAAATATATATGCCAAAAGAGAAGTTTGTACGATGTTATTTTACGATGTTTCAGGGAGATAGGATGCCGTGTGTGATATATGGGGTGTCTGGTTATCCTTCTGGAATTTCAGATACTTCTATATCCATTATGTCCTGTATTTATCCAATAAAATATTGAAAATTAAATTAATCGTTGTTTCTTTCATCTACATCCCATTAATCTCCTCATAATCATAAAAAGAACGAGGATAATCAGCCCGCCTCGCTGTGTCAACACAGCGTAAACCAATTAATCAGCTAACACGACGCCGATTCAGCTACACTTTTTAGTGTGTTTGAAAGAGAAAATGTCTTCTAACATCGTAAAATAAGATCGTACAACCTTCTCTTTTGGCATATATATTTCGTACCGTCCATACTTTCTAAATTTCATAGAAAATAACCATAAAATAAAAGAGAAAATGATAATTTAATTCCCGACTACACTTTTTCTCCGACACGGACAACACTTTTTAGTGTGTCCCAAAGGACCAAGTGAAGGTTAGTTACCAACCTGGCTGTCGGTATTTTATGAATTTAAACAACCTGTTCCGTGCGTAACACATCGCAGCTGCTCGGCACGATCAGGGATGTGGTTAGAGGGTTTCAGCTGGGGGGGTGGGGGGGGGGGGGTGGGGCTGCCACCGGTATAAATTCCAACTGTCAGTGGTTTTCGATAGGTGTTTGCACTGCAGCGTTGGGTGACTATCCTGTGCGCTTTTAGCAAATCTGAGTGTTGTTTTTGGTTGTGTGTTTTCCTGTAGTATTGGTCGAACACCGCCCCACACTCCAGACACTCTATTTTTATTTTCTTTTTTGGTGGCATTCTTATGAACCCTTCTGAAAATGTTCACTAGTCCTGAAACGGAAAAAAGCATCATTTATAATGTGTCCTGGGTCAGAAAATTTACAGGATTGATGTCAGAGTCGAAATTTTGAGGCATGTCAATTATAGAGTAGGAAATTTGAAACTCAAGTTTTCCAGTTGGAAATAAAAGATCAAAATTTCTCATCATTAGTTGGAATTTTAATATTTTTCATGAACAATGTTAATTTACTGAATTTCCAACTATTTGATTTTTGACGTCGGAATTTCCAACTATTGAAAAAAATACTCCTATCTGGGGGTGAGACCCCCCCCCCCCCCCCCCCCCCCCACACACACACACACACCCACACTGTCGCCACATCCCTGAGCTCGATGTCACTCAACGCACGAGGCAGTTTTATGAAATGCGTCCAGCTGCATTAAAAACTATTACTTGAGCCGCGCTATAATTAGAGAACACAGTTTGGGTATCATTCCCAACAATATTGATTAAAATAATATCTTACGCGAAAATTATCTCCCTTGAGATTACGGAACATCGAAATCCAATTAAGAGGGCAGTAAATGTGGATGGTGAGGTGTGAAATTTCTGAGACTTGATGTGCGTGGATGAATGACAATGAGGTGTGAAATAGCGACACCAATTAAAGCAATGACTGTGTAATTTCTCATCCATCTCTGCGTTATTGTACAGTTCGAGAATGTGTTTTCAAAGCAATTTGGAAGTTTTAATTCATGAGAGGAAAAAGATTGTAAAACCACATCTGACAGACTTTAAGATAAATTTAAGAGAACAGTGTCTGTATTTTATGCAACAATGTGCTTACTGTTGATACAATGAATACAAAAAAGTTATAGATCACCAAAAGGGTCTGAAAAGGCAGTTTTCTATTTTTTTAAATGGGTGTCTACTGGGAACAATAGTCCAATGTTCAAATTGATTGGGAAAAAGGTGTAACAAGATAGCTTTTATTTGCTTATACTACGCCACGGGAAAAGAACTGTAGTTTGTGAAATGATGTGCACATCGATGATAAAAATACACGAATATTAAAAAAATAAGTTTTTATATTAAGTTCCCATCTCTCTCAGTGTAAAATGCTCGAACATCTTTACCAAATTAAGGGGATGTAATGTTATAGAGAATCGCATCAAGGGAAACATTTTCTTGGCCATGAGTGCAGGGGGGGGGGGGGGGGTGGTGGCAGGAGTCAGTAACACTCGTTACACTCAACACACGAAGTAGATTGTTCAACTTCATGAAATACATCCAGCTCTATGAAACTGTCCCTTGAATCGCGCTATAAATACAGAACGCAATTTGGGTAGAGTGCGGGGAGGAGTCAACGACGGGGGGAGGAGGGGGGGTCACTCAGCTCACGGGGCAGGTAGTTCATTTTCATGAAATAGTTTCAGCTCAATTGGAAGCTGCATGTATTACTTGACTCGAGCTACAAATACAAAGCATAATTCGAGAAGAGTGTGCGGGAGAGAAGGCAGGACCCTAGTTTAAGTTTTTCACGTGAAATACAGGAAAAAACCCATGTCGGGTCGTTTATTCCAGGTTCCCGAACTCCAACCTTTTTATGTTATGTCATATTTTCACAATACTCCGAACGATCGCATCACATCTGACGTGTAAATCTTTTAAAATGAAGAAAAGGGATGTCACGGAGGAAAGGTTTAAATTCTTTGCATTGGTTACAGTAAATCTTTGAATCCAGTCAACACGCGTATTAACTAAAAATATCAGCCAATTCGTATTGACTGTTTTACTTGAGGAATTCTAGAATTGTCTAAAAAATTCAGTAAATACTAATGTTAACTGAAATTTTAGTTCAGTGAACTCGTGAATTGACGAAACCACCAAAGAGCAGATAGATTTTCAAGTAAATAATTTATTTCATTTACAACTTAGTGTTTACAATACAATAATAATCAGGGAAGTAATCGTTTATCATAGTTCGAAGAAAAACTGAAACCAAAGCTTGCAGCCGTACACAAGGGGGGTAGTGTCCAGAAGATGGCCGACGCCATAGTTGCGAGCCTAGTGGAGGCAGGGAAGGAAAGTGTAGGAAAGATTAGGGTGCCAACACGGGAACTTGGGTACAGAGTGAACGAAGAACTGAAAAGGGCCACAAAGGTTAGAAAAGCTAAATGTGCTGCATACAGGAGAAGTAAAAAACTTAAGGGGGGTGGAAAGCAATGAGGCCATGGTAGCAAAGGAAGAATACCAACAAGCACGAAATAAAGTAAACAAGATTAAAGACGACAACCGGAGAGTGCGAAATAGCAGTCTTATTAGGACGATAAGAACGACAGGGGGGTCGAGTTCGAGCGTATTTTGGAAATGGGTGAACAAACGTAACAAAGGGAATAACCAATAGAGCATTAAAGTAGATGGCAGAGTTACAGAAGAGCGAGATCAAATCGCATTAGAACTAGTCAAGCACTGGGAAAAGGTAAACGATAAGCGATGGGGCATGGGGAACCCACCGGAGTGTCCGAACCAGGTCGAGGAAAATCTCTCGGTCTTCGTGTGCAGCGAAATCAAAACTGAGGAGGTGCGAACGGTGATCTCAAAATTGAGGAATGGAAAAGCGGGAGGGGTGGACGAAATTCCTAACGAGTTTATCAAAAAAGGGGGAGAGGAACTCTTGGAAAGCCTAACTGCCCTATTCAATTTAGCCATAGAAAAACAAGAGGTCCCAAAGGAGTGGAGGGAAAGTAAAGTGACATTTATTCACAAAAAGGGGGAAAATGACGTTTTGGATAACTATCGAGGGATCTCTGTCAGCAGCAACATTGGAAAAGTTTTTTGTAAAGTCCTGTATGGGAGATTAGAGGAGGTGATTGAGGAGAAGGGTTTTTTGGGAGAAATCCAGAATGGCTTCAGGAAGGGAAGGAGAGTCAATGACCATCTTTTCACGCTATCCCAAATGATAGAATCCGCGAAAACAAAAAAGAAAAAGATGTTCATGGCCTTTTTGGATGTTAAAAAGGCGTACGATAGGGTATCACGATAGTTATCATCCGGACAAGGGTGTGACGGACGGACGGACGGACGGACGCACGGACAGACGGACGCACGGACGGACGGAGGGACACTGCTGATTACAATAGTCCCCCGAAGGGTCGGGGGACAAAAAAAGGGGTTCATGAATATTCAGTCACAGGAAGATTCAGCCCTCATAATTTTTCTGAGAATATTCGGTCCCCAATTTCATTCATGTCCCCACCCCTCTCTCCTGTTAACCCATATAATGAACATCCCAAAAGACATTTTGATATCTAGATATTTATGCTTGTTCGCAACTTATTATGGACACAAATGGACACAGAGTCAAGGTAATTGTGTTTTACTGTCTTGAATTTCAAATTTTTTTTGGGGGGGGGGGGTGGGGGGGGAGGTGCACCCGACCCCTCCACTGATGAGAGGGTCACACACCCTCTTGTCCTCGCCCCTATCTCACTGCTATGTGGCTCAGGTGATTCTGTGCATCATATTCTTTATTACCCGGCCCCACTCCCACTAGATATTACTGTTGCCCCTACATGTAACTTAGATTTCCTGGCTAAGCACCAGTATATAGTGGTAAACCAACATCAAATTGTGCGCTTATGTCCAGTCGCTAACATACTGGAATAGTATAATGTGCTTTGTCAGAAACTTGATCAAGTATTGATGACAAACAGCAATTTTCATTACCAGTACCTGGTGCCAGTAATAAAATAAGATTTGCAAATATCACCCTGCGTTTTTTCAGCTATTAACAAAGATAAAATTGTGCGCTTCATGAAAATTATTTCGTTACTACCTGTTAAAAATTACTGTTTCTTGTTTTGCTCTCTTAGAAAAAGAAATAACTCCTTTTCTGGCGGGCATACTAAACACCAAGGCAAACCGAGGGATACCAAGGTGAATGAAAACTGGAGAGTCTAAACGGGCATGAGGTGGTGTGTTCTTTTTATTATTTATTTATTGGTGTTTAAGGTCACATTTATCTGCACAACAGCTTATTGTGACCATGGCAGTTTTATGGATGGAGGAAACTAGAGTACCCCAGGAGAACCACTGAGCAATGGCAAGCAACTGTGAGCTCCCCAACATACTACACAAGCTGGGTTAGCCTTGTTCGAAGACAGGTGCACCAAGAACATGCAGTATGCCTTAGTACACAGCATACCTTGCCCCCACATGGGTAGTGGGGGTGAAGTGTCTTGCCCAATGACACAAAGCTGTTGCCGCAGGTGGATTTGAACCGAGGATCTCTCGTCTTGCAGTCTGCACCTCTACCTACTGAGCTAATGCACCCCTGATGGTGTATTCTGATTATGTGAATAGATTTAAGCAGTATAAGTATGTGATTGGTTTTAATGCCATATTTGAGAATTATGGGCACTGAAGTAATAAGAGTGCACTGAAAAATCTTCCCTTTGGTATTTAGTAGGTAGCTTGGTAATGGTAAAGTGACTTCACCTCAGTAAGCAACAGTGTGAAAGCCGGCAGCCATCTTTAATTTCGGGCCGCACCCAAAAACACTTGTTCTCATCCCAAGGTGATAACAAAGGTACCCAAGAAGTTTCATGAAGATCGGTTCATAAATACAGCCTCCAGCCTTAGCGTATTGACATGTGCACTTACAGTGTATAAGAAGCACTGAATAAATCAAAGGTCATCTAATTTGCATAATTTCTGCAAGAGAAAAAAACCTGTATTATACAGTATTTTTTTTGTGATGTATTCCATGTTACTAAACATTCATACAAAAATTTATTCAAATCAGAACTTTCATACAGAAGTTCTGTACAAAAAACTGATTGCACTAATTTTGGTACAAAATGGCTGCTAGTGGCCATCTTGAATTTCGAACTGCATCCAAAAACACTCACTCTCATTATAACCGGTGATAACCGAGGTATACAAGACGTTTCGTAAAGATTGGTTCATAAATACGGGCTCCAGCCTGAGCCGTATAGAAGTTGTGTACAAAAAACTGATTGTATCTAATTTTGGTACAAAATGGCCTCTGGCAGCCATCTTGAATTTTGGATCGCACCCCAAAACACTCATTCTCGTCCCTAGGTGATAACAAAGGTACCCAAGAAGCTAGGTGAAGATCGGTTCATAAATACAGCCCCTAGCGCGAGCCGTATTGACATGTGTACTTACTGTGTATAAGTAGTACTGAATAAATCAAAGTTTGTCTAATTTGCATAATTTCTGTACAAGAAAAAAACCTGTATTTTATGTGATGTATTCCATGTTACTAAACGATCATACACAAATTTATTCAAATCAGAACTTTCATACAGAAGTTCTGTACAAAAAGCTGATTGCAGTAATTTCATTTTCAGTACAAAATAGCTGCCAGCGGCCATCTAGAATTTTGGACTCCCCCCAAAAACACTCATTCTAACCCCATAGTGATAACAAAGGTACCCAAGAAATTTTGTAAAGATCGATTCATAAATACGGCCTCTAGCCCAAGTTGTACAGAAGTTCTGTACAAAAAACTGATTATACCTAATTTCGGTACAAAATGGCCACTGGTAGCCATATTGAATTTTGGACCATACCCAAAAACACTCATTCTCATCCCAAGGTGATAGCAAAGGTACCCAAGAAGTTTCATGAAGATCAGTTCATAAATACAGCCTAGCCCGAGCCGTATTGGCATGTGCACTTACTGGCTATACATGTAAGTAGCACTGAATAAATTAAAGTTCATCTAATTTGCATAATTTCAGCACGAGAAAAAAACCTGTATTATATGTGATGTACTCCATGTTACTAAACATTCATACAAAAATTTGTTCAAATCAGAACTTTCATACAGAAGTTCTGTACAAAAAACTGATTGCAGTAATTTCTGTACAAAATGGCTGCTGGAGGCCATCTTGCATTTTGGACCGCACCCAAAAACACTCGTTCTCGTCCGACGTGATAACAAAGGTACTCAAAAAGTTTCGTAAAGATCGGTTCATAAATACAACCTCTAGCCCGAGTCGTATTGAATTGTTGTTCCCAAACAGACGGAAGCCCGAGTCGTATTGAATTGTTGTTCCCAAACAGACGGACAACGGGCTATGACACAACCTTAAATATGACTTTCTCAAAGCTGAGCTAAAAATGGGGAGTCTCCAGAGTATCACAAAACAAAAACCTATTTTGTAAAGGACTCCCCCTTTCAAGGACAATGGGACAGCATTGGCATTCACCACCATGCTGTCTTGAGGCTGCATCTTGAATTCCTGTGTTTGTTGTTCTTATGAAATATTATTTTATTATTATCAATTATGGTACAAATATGGTACTGATAACACACTTTCAGGATCCGCTGATGTCTGATGGTGACTGTGTGTCAGTGTGTGAGATGTACATATACTATACACCACATCCTTCATTTTGCTATATAATTTGTGTAAATTTATTTGGAATTTATAGAATTTCAGACTTGGAAATTTCATAGTATTGTTTTTTGCCTTAGTTATGGTGCTTTATAAGTAATGGGTAATTTAGTTTGAAAAAAGGGGTTCATGAAGATTCAGTCACAGGAAGATTCAGCCCTCATACTTTTTCTTAGAATATTCGGTCTCAGTCGTGGTCGAATGTCATCACCCCTTGAGGTCAAATCCTCACAGAATTTTTTTTTTTTTTAAATATTCTATGCATTTTTTCTATTGTTTTATGTTAAGGATTTATGATTACTAATTATGACAAAATTACAAGTGCGATATGAAACAAACCTTAATGAAGCTGGAACAAAAAAAACCTTCCCAAAACAAGCTTTGAGAGGTTCTCAGCTCGAATCCCAATTGCGGCAACTGAAATAAGGCGTACTGCACATCGATGGTGCACTTGTCTTCAACCAATGCTAACCCTGCTTGCTTGGAGTTACAATGTTGAGAAGCTGACAGTTGCTTGTCATTGTTGCTCGGTAGTTCTCTCTGGGTGCTCTGGCTGGGTTCCTCCCCCAGTAAAACTGTTGGGTGGCCCTGGCTGTAAAAATTGTTGTTAAACCCAGTAAATAAAGAAATCAAATTTGCTGAATCCAAGACCTTTGAATGATGGTTTTGATTGGGGTGTGTGTGTGTGGGGGGGGGGGGGGGGGCTGTTATACAGTTGTGCCCACTTAATTGGATATATCTTAATTGTATACAGTTGAAACTAGAAGTCCTGTCCGAATTGTGCGCTTATCTAGGCTTAATTGCACGCAATTGCCATATCGAATGGCATCCAAAGCATGGCAGGTTCTCCTGATTACTCATAGTAAACACAGGCAATGTTTCTGCCAATGGACCTCCGGGTTACCCGGAGGTCCATTGGCTGAAACATTGCTTGTGCACAGGCCATATGTACAGAATATGATAGCCTTACTATGGTCATAACGCGTAGATTAACGCGCAAATCGACGTGCTATTTGTGCGCATTTCATGTTAGGACTTCTAGTTTTAACTGTATCCCTGTTAATAGAATATAATTTCCCAACACAAAACCATTTACCTCCAGTACAAATTTGACCTGGTAATTGAATATAGGTTATAGAGTAATCTCCTGTTAATTGAGTAAAAAATCTTGTAACATGTTGAGAAATTGCCCTGACTCTTCCCAGTTTTCCTTTGGTTATAGACCAATTTGGCCTCAGTACATTCAATACAGGCATTTAATCTATTATATCTTGTTTGACAGAGCTCATGGAGCTCTGTCAAACAAAATATAATAGAATAAATGCTAAGTTTATCTCTGGAATACAGGAAAGTGACACAATCCCTGTTAATTGAATATTCCTGCTAATTGAATAATGTTATTGGCAAAGTGGCTCTTCAATTAACAGGGTTCCACTGTACAGCAAAAACAAATATCACAAACTAATAATGAAACTATCTACTTGTGAAATTTTCATGTGGTCATTCTACAAAATGTTTTAGCTGGTACTATACAGTTTTGAAGGTTAAAGGGCTCAGTACTTAGAGGTGAAGGCTGTAAGCCAAAGGGTCCTCTATCAAATACCACCTGTGGCAACCACTTTGTTTCCTTGGGCAATACACTTCATTCCCACTGCCCACGTAGTGCCATTGCGTACCAAGGCATACTGCATGTCAATCGTACACTTGTCTTCAACCAATGCTAACCCAGCGTGTGTGCTGTTTGTACGTTAGATGTTTGTAATTGCTCTGTGGTTCTCTCTGGCTTTTCCCACCTGTAAAACTGTCCGACATGAAGTGACCCTGGCTATCGAAGTGTCATTAAACCCCAATAAATAAATCAATAAGAATCATGTGTCCCTATTCTGGAGAACAGTTTGGGGCAAATTGCCAAAGGATGGTTTGGGTTAGATTAGTATCCAGTTTGGGTCAAATTGTTGGAGGACAGTTTGGATGCAATTCTCACGAATTCCAGTCACTTTGGCCCCAAGTCATTTTGGCCCCAGTCATTACAGCCTCAGGTAAATTCAGCCCCCAATATACCAGGTCATTTCGGCCTCTTTAAATATTTTCAAATATTGTTTGAATTTTAACATTTTTCTATTTAATTTTTTTTCAACATATATATCTCTCAATTAGATATTCAGGTATACATGATATACGTCTAGTAGATTTTCTTTCATGATGAATAAATAAAAGAAAAGTTTCAGCATGTCGAAGATGCACATGGACTATGTGGGATTTGAAATCACTTGTGACCTGAATAATTTTATTTGCTTATGAATCTATGAGAGCCGGAAGCGAGGGTAAGTAATGTGATTTGGTTTGAGTATACGCCTTGGAAGTGGGGCACTGGGATCAGACCCCCGTGGACATCGAACTGGAAAGGGACTAGGAATTGAACATAACTGCAATGATTCTGCTCTGTGTTTTAGAAAATGTGGACATATTTATGGTAGTATCAAAGTCGCAGTTTGGTGGTTGTTTCAGAAAAGAAAAAAGAAAAAGAAACCCTGTGAACCTCAAACTGGAAGGTGACTAGGAATTGTGTATAACAATATGAATAAATGACTGCATATTCCGGTACTTTGCAAAATTTCAAAGTGAAATAATTTCTCTTACTTATACAGATAGCATCTTAAATGTATGTAAAATTGAACACATGGATCATTTTTAATGTCATGTATAACTGTTCTGTTCACTGTGTAAATACAAATAACTGAACATTACTTAATAAAGGTAATTACCCGTTATTTCTAAACATGAACTATGCACTGATCTTTATAGATCTCTACACTTAAAATGGTGCCGAAATGACCAAGGGACCAAAGTGACTAGGACAGAGATGACTTTGAGGTCGAATTGACCAGAGGACGAAATGACTTGGAGCCGAAGTGATTGGATATCATTCTGACAGATGAGAGACGTTAATTAGGCACTATTACAGAACACATTGAATGTGAATTTACTGCAGAGATAATTGCTCGACAATATATTATATTAATATTTTTTCAATAAATGTCGAACAATCTATTAATATTTTTTTTAAGAATTATTTCCAGGAGTTAAAACGAATATCGTAGTGTATCTAAAATATCCTAACAGATGTGTACTGCTTTTCTTTTGGATGATTCTTCCCTGGGCCTTGTTCTCCCCACGCTGAAGATTCCCCCAGTTCCCAAAAAAAGATGACATGCCATTTTCAATGGCGGTAAATATCCAAAAGGGTTATTATTTGCCATTTTTTAGTTTTTGAAACTACGAAGCACTGTTCAGAAATACAGATGCACCAAAAAGTAACACATTATTACTTTGTTTTGGTTTCTAACGGGACTGAAAGCAACCTGTCAGTATCACTTTTTCGAATTACACCCATTTCGTCTGCTAACCAAATCGTCCGCTGCAATTTTACCCAAGTCGTCCTCTACAATTATACCCATCACGTCCGAAACTCGTTCGCTGGGGGAAAGTATTCAAGTATTGCATTTTGAATCATTTTTTATTTATATAATAATTTTATTGCATAATTTATTGTATATTACCTATTGTATTATATCTTAATGTACCTCCATTGCAATATATCTTAATGTACCTCCTTGCATTAAATTTCATATATGTGTATGAAATTCTGAAAACAGAAATATCAGAACAAAATAAACTATCCAGCCATCTAATAAATTTTAATTACTGTTTATTCAATGGAGTACCAATAAAAATTATATTATTACAGTAAAAGTTCTTAAAGTATATGTACGTTATATTAAGTTCCACAACATAATCTTATAATTTTGCAATTTTTCATTGAAGAGCTCCACCGGCACCTTACAGTGAATAATTGCAAAATTATTAGCATAAGTATTATAAGAATTAATTATATTAAGAAATGCAACAAAATTTGTTATATTAAGTTCTGCAACATAATCTTATAATTTTGCAAGTATTCATTGAGGCGCACCGTCGCTTTACAATGAATAATAGCAAAATTATTAACAAATGTATTATAAGAATTAATTATATTAAGAAACGCATCAAAATTTATGGTTTATTAAATTCTGCAACATAATCTTATAATTTTGCAATTATTCTTGGAAGAGCATCACCGGTGCTTTACAATGAATAATCACAAAATTATT
Organism: Pictodentalium vernedei; assembly: GCA_031216915.1. Taxonomy (NCBI): domain Eukaryota; kingdom Metazoa; phylum Mollusca; class Scaphopoda; order Dentaliida; family Dentaliidae; genus Pictodentalium; species Pictodentalium vernedei. The sequence continues at coordinate 64,579,229 of CM062296.1, forward strand.
AGCAAATGTATTATAGGAATTAATAATATTAAGAAACGCATCAAAACGTGTTATAATTATATTAAGAAATGCATCCAAACTTGTTATATTAAGTTCCATAACATAATCTTATAATTTTGCAATTATTCCAGGGGGAGGGGGTCCTGGGGGGGGGACCAAAAATTTGCAAGACGTGATGTGGGGGTGGGTGAGTCTCTTGAGTGCACCAAAAATGTGCATTTCCAACTTGTGCAATTTTTTAAAAACATATCAATATATCAGCCAATATATGACATCATTTGTGTTTCAAACCTTAAAGATGATGTTGTACATCACACTCTTAACATAAATACAACATCAGGAGGCTTTATTTGTGAGAATATTGGGCTTGATCTGGGGAAATGTCACACGTTAGTAGGGGTGGGTGTCGTGTTCGAAATGTATCAAATGTGCAGACATATTTTCCTTGACAAGCGGACGACTCGGCTTGCGCTGCGGACGAAACGTCCGTATACCCTTTTTTCAAGCAAACTTTTCCTTACTTTTACAACACCTTAACATTCGTATAATTCAACAACTGAGTTTCTGTTCATCTTGATATTTCACGAGATACGTGTCAATGCATATCTGTATACAATCGCACCAATATAACAACGATTATCAGTTATATTATCGGTTATATGTACGTTTTTTTTCGATTGAGGTTATCACTGGTAGACAAGCTGCAACGAAATCAGGACTGAGAGTTCCATCTGAAATGACGAGATCATCAGCTGAGCATATTGACAAACCTCCAGGGCAGAAGGACAGAACTCGAGTAATAATAGTAACACTTTGGCCGGCCGCTGATTTGTTGCGGTTCTCGGTTGAGAAGGCCTGGTTACCCCTGAAGTGTAGATATGTAGGCCAATGTATCAGGCAAAGCTTTGAGGCGAAACAAAAAACATTTGATTCCCAGAGGGGGACAGGCCAATTGCAATTGCATGGGCAATTCGACACTGGAAGTTACGTGGTTTTTTCACTGAAATTTACTGTCCACTTCAAAAATCACATTGACGGCTATAGAGAATTCTGTTCTGGAACACATTTATCTGACTGGGTATGTGGAACCCTTTGCGGGCCTACGGCCCGCTTGGGGTTCCTATTAACTTAGTGCAATATGAGGAATATTTTTTTTAAAAAAATCTTTTTCAGATCCACCAGTCAGAATGGCTATCATATTTGGCTTACATCTCTAGGGAGGTTGGGGGGGGGGGGCAAATTCAAGTCTGTTCAAACTGGTTCCCTGGGTTAATATTTGGGCTCCCTATGGTAGCCCAAATTTGAACTTAGTGCAATCCGAAAAACAATTATATAAAATTGTTCTTCTTCTTCAGATCAAACGGTCGGAATGCTTTCATATTTCGTGTACAATATCTCTTGGGAAGTCGGATTCAACTTTGTTCAAATCGAGAGCCTGGGTTAATATTTGGGCTCCCTATGGGAGTCGGAATTGGTCATGTAGCTGAAGAATTAGAAAATTTGTGTTCAGTACACTCTAGGGGTGTGTAACTAAGATTAATCTGCGTAGGTTGTATCAAGGGGCTTCACATTTTACATTATGATCAACTGAAGAAAAGGTTTGATGCTCGACTATTTTTGTCACTCCTGAGCGGCTCCAGGATTTACTATGTATCCTATGGAGATAGATTTCTTAATGTAGACTCATTCTTGGACTCTGTTTATATCATGTTCTGTTCAAGGCGAGCGCTTCAGGTCCCGTAGGGCCTCTTGTTTATTTTATTTTCTATTTTTGTAATTAATTCTTTTCCATAAAAAGCTCATGTTCTTAGTTTGTTTTGTTTTATGTTTTAGGCCTCATAATCTACAGAATAGCATCAGAGGTGGTGTATTTTGTCCCTAGAGTTCAAGAAGGCCTTGTAATGCTAAAGCATTGCAAAGCCAAGTTGCACTCAAAGGATAAATATTTCAAGCGTATTAACATGGGTAAAATATCAGACAAAAACCATTTATTTTTTAAAGTTCGGATAGGTTATAAAAAGTGAGCGTGCGGCAGCCAACGGGGCCATGTGTGTGTGTGGGGGGGGGGGGGGCGAGGGGGGGGGCCAGAAACAGATTGTTTACTTTTGTAGGTCTTATATACAGTATTTTTATCTTCAGAATCACGATTCTCGTTATTTATTTATTTATTTATTTATTTATTTATTTATTTATTTATTTATTTATTTATTTATTTATTTATTTATTTATTTATTAATATTTAACGATACTTTAACGGCCAAAGTCATGTCGTGTCAGTGACAGTTTTACGGGTGGAAAAAACCAGAGTACCCGGAGAGAATCACCGAGCAACAACAAGCAGCTGCTAGCTCCCCAACATCGTAACTCCATACTGTAGCACAGACAGGGTTAGATTCGATGAAGACATGCGCACCTTCGACGTGCAGTACGCCTTAGTACACGGCGTCATCGTGCCCCCATGTGGACAATCGGTGTTAAGTGCCTTGCCCAATGACACAACGCGGGAGTCCGCATCGATCGCCCAGACGGTCACATCACGATTCTCGAGTTGTATTGGTATTTGTCTTTGTTCCACAGTGATACTCACATCAGAGTTATCAACCATGTTGAAAGTTAGATCTGGGATAACAAGATGATGTCTATTATTTGATACCGTGATTGCTGTGAGTGATATTCTTCTTCAAAATATCATCAGGGACCGATCAGGACTATTTAAAACACGCTCTTGCCTCGGAGCCTATTTTTTCAATTCATGCGCCAGATTTCAATTTACGGAGTCACACTGCTGTTTGTAACACACACAGCAAGTGTGTAATAGCTCTCATCATTTTCATTTAGTACACTATAGCAAACATTAATCTTCACTGTGGTTTCTAGGCAGCCAAGACTTGATCAGAAACCACAGTGAAGATTAATGCTTGATAATTAAGACTTGAAGTATTAACTTAAGCACTCTACAACAATGATAAATGATAATCATATATATAATATATGTAAGAGTGTCTCTCTCGATTATCCATCGAAAGAATATCAAAATATGATCTGAGAAGTTACGCGCCAACTGAGAAGCCTATTTCTGAGATTTAAGAGCCAGGTCCTGATGTTTCAGAACCAAATACGCACTGGCGCATGCCCAGGTCGGTCCCTGTATCATACTCATTCACTTAATTCAAGTTATACCCTGGTTCTGTTATATCTTGGGGGAAATGCAAACAACTTGAAATACACGGTAGAACAATAGACTAGGTGTTCAAATAAAGTCACTTGGATATCTCTGATCTATTGAGTGCACTTGAGTCCGTGCGCTTTGCTGAATGTCCAAAGGACCGGGACACACTAAAAAGTGTAGTGCGTGTCCGTGTCCGTGTCGGAGAAAAAGTGTAGTCGGGAATTAAATAATCATTTTCTCATTTATTTGTTGGTTGTTTTCTATCAAATTTGGAAAGTATACTCAGGGAAAGTTACGAAATATATATGCCAAAAGAGAAGTTTGTACGATGTTATTTTACGATGTTTCAGGGAGATAGGATGCCGTGTGTGATATATGGGGTGTCTGGTTATCCTTCTGGAATTTCAGATACTTCTATATCCATTATGTCCTGTATTTATCCAATAAAATATTGAAAATTAAATTAATCGTTGTTTCTTTCATCTACATCCCATTAATCTCCTCATAATCATAAAAAGAACGAGGATAATCAGCCCGCCTCGCTGTGTCAACACAGCGTAAACCAATTAATCAGCTAACACGACGCCGATTCAGCTACACTTTTTAGTGTGTTTGAAAGAGAAAATGTCTTCTAACATCGTAAAATAAGATCGTACAACCTTCTCTTTTGGCATATATATTTCGTACCGTCCCCAGAGTATACTTTCTAAATTTCATAGAAAATAACCATAAAATAAAAGAGAAAATGATAATTTAATTCCCGACTACACTTTTTCTCCGACACGGACAACACTTTTTAGTGTGTCCCAAAGGACCAAGTGAAGGTTAGTTACCAACCTGGCTGTCGGTATTTTATGAATTTAAACAACCTGTTCCGTGCCGTAACACATCGCAGCTGCTCGGCACGATCAGGGATGTGGTTAGAGGGTTTCAGCTGGGGGGTGGGGGGGGTGGGGCTGCCACCGGTATAAATTCCAACTGTCAGTGGTTTCGATAGGTGGTTGCACTGCAGCGTTGGGTGACTATCCTGTGCGCTTTTAGCAAATCTGAGTGTTGTTTTTGGTTGTGTGTTTTCCTGTAGTATTGGTCGAACACCGCCCCACACTCCAGACACTCTATTTTTATTTTCTTTTTTGGTGGCATTCTTATGAACCCTTCTGAAAATGTTCACTAGTCCTGAAACGGAAAAAGCATCATTTATAATGTGTCTGGGTCAGAAAATTTACAGGATTGATGTCAGAGTCGAAATTTTGAGGCATGTCAATTATAGAGTAGGAAATTTGAAACTCAAGTTTCCAGTTGGAAATAAAAGATCAAAATTTCTCATCATTAGTTGGAATTTTAATATTTTTCATGAACAATGTTAATTTACTGAATTTCCAACTATTTGATTTTTGACGTCGGAATTTCCAACTATTGAAAAAAATACTCCTATCTGGGGGTGAGACCCCCCCCCCCCCCCCCCACACACACACACACACACACACACTGTCGCCACATCCCTGAGCTCGATGTCACTCAACGCACGAGGCAGTTTTATGAAATGCGTCCAGCTGCATTAAAAACTATTACTTGAGCCGCGCTATAATTAGAGAACACAGTTTGGGTATCATTCCCAACAATATTGATTAAAATAATATCTTACGCGAAAATTATCTCCCTTGAGATTACGGAACATCGAAATCCAATTAAGAGGGCAGTAAATGTGGATGGTGAGGTGTGAAATTTCTGAGACTTGATGTGCGTGGATGAATGACAATGAGGTGTGAAATAGCGACACCAATTAAAGCAATGACTGTGTAATTTCTCATCCATCTCTGCGTTATTGTACAGTTCGAGAATGTGTTTTCAAAGCAATTTGGAAGTTTTAATTCATGAGAGGAAAAAGATTGTAAAACCACATCTGACAGACTTTAAGATAAATTTAAGAGAACAGTGTCTGTATTTTATGCAACAATGTGCTTACTGTTGATACAATGAATACAAAAAAGTTATAGATCACCAAAAGGGTCTGAAAAGGCAGTTTTCTATTTTTTTAAATGGGTGTCTACTGGGAACAATAGTCCAATGTTCAAATTGATTGGGAAAAAGGTGTAACAAGATAGCTTTTATTTGCTTATACTACGCCACGGGAAAAGAACTGTAGTTTGTGAAATGATGTGCACATCGATGATAAAAATACACGAATATTAAAAAAATAAGTTTTTATATTAAGTTCCCATCTCTCTCAGTGTAAAATGCTCGAACATCTTTACCAAATTAAGGGGATGTAATGTTATAGAGAATCGCATCAAGGGAAACATTTTCTTGGCCATGAGTGCAGGGGGGGGGGGGGGGTGGTGGCAGGAGTCAGTAACACTCGTTACACTCAACACACGAAGTAGATTGTTCAACTTCATGAAATACATCCAGCTCTATGAAACTGTCCCTTGAATCGCGCTATAAATACAGAACGCAATTTGGGTAGAGTGCGGGGAGGAGTCAACGACGGGGGGAGGAGGGGGGGTCACTCAGCTCACGGGGCAGGTAGTTCATTTTCATGAAATAGTTTCAGCTCAATTGGAAGCTGCATGTATTACTTGACTCGAGCTACAAATACAAAGCATAATTCGAGAAGAGTGTGCGGGAGAGAAGGCAGGACCCTAGTTTAAGTTTTTCACGTGAAATACAGGAAAAAACCCATGTCGGGTCGTTTATTCCAGGTTCCCGAACTCCAACCTTTTTATGTTATGTCATATTTTCACAATACTCCGAACGATCGCATCACATCTGACGTGTAAATCTTTTAAAATGAAGAAAAGGGATGTCACGGAGGAAAGGTTTAAATTCTTTGCATTGGTTACAGTAAATCTTTGAATCCAGTCAACACGCGTATTAACTAAAAATATCAGCCAATTCGTATTGACTGTTTTACTTGAGGAATTCTAGAATTGTCTAAAAAATTCAGTAAATACTAATGTTAACTGAAATTTTAGTTCAGTGAACTCGTGAATTGACGAAACCACCAAAGAGCAGATAGATTTTCAAGTAAATAATTTATTTCATTTACAACTTAGTGTTTACAATACAATAATAATCAGGGAAGTAATCGTTTATCATAGTTCGAAGAAAAACTGAAACCAAAGCTTGCAGCCGTACACAAGGGGGGTAGTGTCCAGAAGATGGCCGACGCCATAGTTGCGAGCCTAGTGGAGGCAGGGAAGGAAAGTGTAGGAAAGATTAGGGTGCCAACACGGGAACTTGGGTACAGAGTGAACGAAGAACTGAAAAGGGCCACAAAGGTTAGAAAAGCTAAATGTGCTGCATACAGGAGAAGTAAAAAACTTAAGGGGGTGGAAAGCAATGAGGCCATGGTAGCAAAGGAAGAATACCAACAAGCACGAAATAAAGTAAACAAGATTAAAGACGACAACCGGAGAGTGCGAAATAGCAGTCTTATTAGGACGATAAGAACGACAGGGGGGTCGAGTTCGAGCGTATTTTGGAAATGGGTGAACAAACGTAACAAAGGGAATAACCAATAGAGCATTAAAGTAGATGGCAGAGTTACAGAAGAGCGAGATCAAATCGCATTAGAACTAGTCAAGCACTGGGAAAAGGTAAACGATAAGCGATGGGGCATGGGGAACCCACCGGAGTGTCCGAACCAGGTCGAGGAAAATCTCTCGGTCTTCGTGTGCAGCGAAATCAAAACTGAGGAGGTGCGAACGGTGATCTCAAAATTGAGGAATGGAAAAGCGGGAGGGGTGGACGAAATTCCTAACGAGTTTATCAAAGAAGGGGGAGAGGAACTCTTGGAAAGCCTAACTGCCCTATTCAATTTAGCCATAGAAAAACAAGAGGTCCCAAAGGAGTGGAGGGAAAGTAAAGTGACATTTATTCACAAAAAGGGGGAAAATGACGTTTTGGATAACTATCGAGGGATCTCTGTCAGCAGCAACATTGGAAAAGTTTTTTGTAAAGTCCTGTATGGGAGATTAGAGGAGGTGATTGAGGAGAAGGGTTTTTTGGGAGAAATCCAGAATGGCTTCAGGAAGGGAAGGAGAGTCACTGACCATCTTTTCACGCTATACCAAATGATAGAATCCGCGAAAGCAAAAAAGAAAAAGATGTTCATGGCCTTTTTGGATGTTAAAAGGCGTACGATAGGGTATGGAGGGAGGGTATGCGGCGCAAGCTGGAGGCTCTGGGCTTGGGGGGCGAGTTTGTTGGAATTATGAAAGCATTATATAAAGATGTAGAGTAAACTTAGCCTGGGAAGCATTACAACGAAACGTGTGCCTATGGAGATAGGCCTAAAACAGGGGTGTATCCTTTCGCCGATCCTGTTTGCATTGTACATCAAAGGTTTAGGAGATGAACTCCTGCGTAGCGAGGATGGGGTAGCAGTTGGGGACTTGAAGATCCCATGGCTATTTTTTGCAGACGATATGGTTCTAGTGTCAGAAAGCGAGGAGGGGCTAACGAAAATGCTGGGAATTGTTGGGAAATATGGGTGCAAATGGAGACTCGAACTTAATGAAAGCAAGAGCAAAGTTATACCTGTGGGCCGCAAAGTGGACCCCACTCGAAGGTGGAGAGTGGGTGAGTTCTGCATTCCGGAAGGGAGCAGCAAACTTCTCAGTGTGGGAGAGACAGGTGATTACGAGTATTTGGGGGTAAATATAAACATTACAGGAAGAGGCATCTACCGGAACCACACAAATAAATTGATTCTGAAGGGGAAGCGAATCCTTAACCAAATGAAACTTATAGGGAGAAACAGTTTCACTAAGGTTTCCGTGGAGAAAACCATTTGGGAAATGGTGGGGCTTCCAAGTATAACATACGGTACGAAAGTGGTACCCCTAAACCAGCCGGCCGTAAAGAGCTTGGAAATCCTGCAGAACGATGCAGGCCGATGGATAACGGGGTCGAGTAATGCCGCAGCGCTAGAAGCAATCAGGGGTGAGCTTGGGTGGATGAGGATCAAGGACAGGATAGACCTGTTGAAGCTCGGTTATCTTAATTATTTGGTAAATCTCCCCGACAGCCGATGGTGTAAAGTAGTGTTCCTGAGAATTTTCATCTCAAATATCAAAACGGGGTGGATGGTTCAAGTGAGGGAGCTAGTAGAGAACTACTCATTGGAGATCTCGGACCTGGACGTTGGGGCAAACCAGGGTAAAAAAATCGTCAGAGAAAGGGTCATGGAGGATTGTAACCGTAATTGGCGAGAGGGGGTCAAATCAAAGAGGTCTTTGGGTGGCCTGCGTGATAAAGAGAAGCCTGGTTTTGAAGAGTACCTTGATGGCACCTTTGGGGGGTCACTGTTGTTCAAGCTGAGGTCGCGATCCCTGAAGCTGAGAGGAAAAATTGGGAAAAACGGTGAAAGGGAGTGTCAGATGTGTAACTTGGACATGGTGGAGACCCTGGAACACTTTCTTCTAGAATGCCCAAAGTATCAGTCTAAAAGAATGAGGTTCACTGGGAGTATAATGGGGACGTGGGATGGGAGAATGAAGGACATGTGGGTGGGGGAGACTCAAAGGAGAGGGTTAATATGCTAATCGGAGAGATTGGGAAGAATGGGACAAGGGATATCATCAAGCAGTTCGTCTCCGAGTGTTGGGAGGAGAGGAGAAGCGTGGGAATAGGGAGGCAGTTGGGAGTACAGGGGTAACCATGGCCTTCTCGTCCGAGAACCGCGACAAATCAGCGGCTGGCCAAAGTGTTATTATTATTATTATTTTCAGGTAAATAATTTATTTCATTTACAACTTAGTGTTTACAATACAATAATAATCAGGGAAGTAATCGTTTATCATAGTCTTATCAATATTAATATGACAAAACGGTTCAATCCCGTTTGTCCCATTTGTGGATTTTCACACCTCGGGATAGATTTCCTGGTTGTCCCACGTTGCTTAAAACAACATGTTATAGTCTTTATTATATTAGTCTTTATTATAATCTGAACGCAGGTTCACCTGATATGGTGATCATTTATTAATGAACATTTATCACAGAATTGTTTTTAAACATGATTAATTTTAACCGGTGAATTATACACAACATTTGGTCAATCGTTTTACGTTTTTGGTATAAGTATTTGACATTTAGCACAAATGTTTCACAATTTCGTTTTACGATCGTATCGTCGACATGGCAAGTGCACAGATTCAAATTGAGTTCATCGAGAATAAACGTGGTGGACAAAACCTTGTGTTCAACAATTACTGTTATATGGTCAAAAATAGAAGACAAGATAAAGTATATTGGAGATGTGCTGTAAGAACGTGTCCTGCAACACTGCGTACACATAATCAAATACTAGTTGGATTCAATCATCAGCATAACCACGAAGCGAACAACACAGATATTAGTGTGAGAAAGACTTTAATTAATATTAAAAAACGGTGTAGGGAAGAAGCAACACCCGTATCCCAAGTGTATAGACAAGAACTTTCAAAGCTTCGAACAACTGACTGGAATGACGATGTTCAGAACCTGGTGGAAAAACTACCCACACTACAGTCGTGTCACAGTGCGCTATACCGCCAACGGTCAAAGCTGATTCCAAAAATACCCAAAACAGTGTCAGAACTGGACTTAAAGAAAGAATGGGCTGAAACGTCAACAGGGGAACGATTTCTACTTGTGAATGCTACTGATGATAAGATACTGATATTTGCGACGGATAAAAATCTTCAGCAAATAGTAGCAACGGGCACTGTCTATGGTGAAGGAACATTTTATACGTGCCCAACCTTATTTTTTCAGTTATACACACTGCATGGTTTTGTTGATGGCCATATGTATCCACTTGTATATGCCCTTCTTCCTGGAAAAAGTGAGGTCATTTACAGGAAGTTTTTTCATCTCCTAAAAGAAGCTTGTGTCGCCAGAGAGCTTAAGTTGAAGACGTGTGGTTTTTTGCACTAGACGAGTTTGGAATGTCGTATTCCACTGTTAATGCCACACCATTTACTGACTATGTAACTACCCAATGGGTTGAAGGCGAAACAACTTCATGGAATCATTTCCACACAGAGGGGCCCAGGACCACAAAGCATTTAGAAGGATGGCACAGCAAAATAAAAAAGCAGATCCAAACTGCTCATCCAAATATATACAGCCTTATAGACCAACTAAAAGCCATCCAATCATTCAATGAAGTCTCGCAGATGCAGCTTGCGGCAGGTGGCCTTCCTGCACCGAAAAAACGAAAGTATAGAAATATTGACAGTAGGCTTAATACTCTCAAACAAAGACTTTTGAATGGAGAGACAGACATTTTACAATATGCAGACCATGCTTCAGATCTTTTACATTTAGAAGGTTAAATATTGAATGAATGAATGTATAATTTATTATTGATATTCAACATAATATAAATAATGCTTTCAGATTACTGAGTGTTTTATTTGTGAAAATGATGGGTGCAGAGAATAATAGTGCACACCCACGCAGTGGCGTGGGCGCACATAGGTAACCCAGGTACGTATCCATGATTTTATAATTTTTCTATATACCATGCAACAGAGTCTGGGGTGCCATCTGGCGGCGTGGCTCTCCCACTGGCAAAAAATCCAGAATCATTGTAACGGATATTTAATTGTTTTTGGTTTTGTAAAGGGCATTATGTAAAATATATTATCGCAGGATGCTGGAAACTATGAGAAATAATTAAGTAATGAAGTGACTTTCGAAGTTAGGTAGTTGTTGGCGAGTTAAATATTGTTTGAAAGTTCGAAGTGCCAATGCCGTCCGTTGCCGGTTTCGTCAGATTCAAAGTCCAGTTTCAGTTTTAATTGAGAACGTATACTTCACAAATTGTTGACAACGAATAAAAAAATAAAACAAGTGATTTATTGACACGTTTAGTGGGCCTTTTTTCATTTGTGGGGAACTTAGCGCGATTTCCTTAGAAACAACTGGTGTTCGGGTGAATTCAAGTTATGTTGACGTACGTTCTGGGGAAATCTTTGTTCTCAAAACACGGGCATGCTGTCTTGTTGTAAAATTTTACAGAAACAGACATGCACGCGAACTGCGATATTCATTTTTTCCTAGATTTTTCTTCACAAGTTCACTGGCTCCAGTGTATAAACTATTTTCACCTGTGACACAATACAATGCCAGTTTAATACTGTCAGAATTACAGTGTAGCGGCCAGCCAATTTTGTGATCCGACGCGTTCTCCTAAAGGCTAAATACCAGAACCATTCAGAACTCCCATTTAAACTGCACTTCCTCGGTGTTTTGGTAAACAATGTTTTATTTCCTGGATGCTTTAGCCTAGGCTCTGCAACAAGAATAGAACTGAATTCATCTTCAAACTAGTCAATGTCGCCCACCTCGTCTGACCAACATCTGGAGGTGGGGATTCTGATGTTTAGTATGTTTCTCCAAAAATGACAAAAAGCCTAAATACCAACCTCCCCAGAATCGACCTCTAAATAACATTTTCACACTGATCCCAGAGAAGATATTTCATTTGTACTAATTCTAGTTTGTTTTAGCATTCAAAAGGAAACTGAAATTGAATTTATTACAAAATGTGTGATTGTATAAATTATGTCTGTCTGACTGTTCATCCATCCATCCATCCATCAGTGAGTTGGACAACTTATAGCCTGGACGATTCCTACCTCTGACAATTGGTACCTTTTGCTGGACAATTTGTACCTTTTCCCAGGACAATTTGTACCTCCTTCTGGATGATTTGTACCCCTCCTCTGGGCAGTAATGAGTATCCGGCAGTTCATACCCCTTCTGGACAATTTGTATCCTCTTCTTCAAATTCATGCCCTGCTTAATTAACCCCCTCTGAAAAAATATACATGGGAATGGGGTTGGGAGAGAATTATATACTTGAAGAAAGGATAAAAAAGGTGATGTCATTTCTTTTATTTTAAAAAGACACAGAATATCAAATTTCATGACTTAAAGTTAAAGTTAAAAGCAAGTAACGCTTAAAAGATTCAACGTCACAACGGTAAAAAGAAAATGCTCTATTGACGGAGCTCAGAATTAAAAACGCCAAAAAGAAAATGCTCTATTGAGGGAGCTCAGAATTAAATTAATTATATTATTAAGGCAACACACTCTTTAACTTATTATTTGGGGCGTCATGAAATTATTTATTGTTAGATCTTCATCAATTTAAAGAATTATTGTGGCTTCATTAAAAAAAAATAGTGTTTTAACTGCAAAACTACATGCATTACTATCTACTATAATTTTTTTTTTACCACGTTCGGACCCGAAGTTGATAATACTGGAGATCGCTTTTTCAATGCTGTTAAGAGATGGTTCATCCATTGGAGTTTCATTTCTATGCATAAATCTTGTTTTGATTGGTTGTTTCATGCATATCTTTACTTACTTGAGACAACTTGTACCATAAAGGAGACAATTCATACCTTTTACTGCGACAATTCGTACATTTTGTCTAGACAATTTGTTCCTTATTGTCAAGACAATCTGTACCCCCGAATTGTGGTATGAATCATCCAGGGTGCAAGTTGTCCAAGAACCGTCCATCACAGACAGCGATTCTTGCTCGGTTGTACATGTACATTTTCAGTAACTGACTTCTGACCATTTTTCACACTGTAACCCCCTCCATCTTACACACACACACATACACAAATATATTAAACATTAAAGGGCAGTATCTTTTTGAAGCAAATATCTGATTCATCCTCTCTGGAAAACATACATGTACATTGTATTTTCCTTAATTTTAATTTGTTTTATCAAAATGGGTCATAATTGTCTGTAGGGATTAAATCCAAGGTTGTGAAAGTGCCTTTATGGGTACTTGCAGCATAAGCACCTCACTACAGAATCAATATTTGATGGTTTTAGGCATTTTAATGGTGCTATGAGATACCACATGAGCTGCACTGTCATGCTGTTGGAAAAAATCAATGTGTAATGTTTTGTCAGAGACATACCAATGACTCTTGGTGCCTTAATTAAGAAATCTGAGGGATTTAAAAAAAAAAAACATTTTTTTTACAAAAATTGCTAAATAGTTATCAAACACAAAGTGAAATATCTTAAGAAGCCAGAATATGATTTAAAAACTATCACAAATGGGCAATTTAATATCATCAGAGGTTTGTTTTGTGTCAACATCAATTACATGTAATTTATGATTTATATCATCATGAAAGTGGGTATGCTGGGGGTCTAGGGGACACATTCAGTGCTATATTTTACCACATTAATATGTTGAAGAAAATTTGACATCATTTGTTAGGATAAAATGGCACAGTCTATTGATATTGGTGATTTATATAGCTGCAACCCCAGTTTTTAAAACAAAATTGACATTTATTTTGTTTTGTGTGGAGGGGGGAGGGGTGTTGTTGAGCACCACTCTTTCTCTTGCAGTATGGTTAAATGAGACAGATTTTCCCCCAAACTATTGTTTCCTGATGTAGATTTTAGTTTTATATTGGGATTGGGATAGTTTTCAAAGAAAGCAGTGAATACTCATGCAGAAATTACTCTTATAAAATGAAAGAGGTAAAATGTATCTTTGGAAGGATTAGAATGTAGGTTAAAATCCCCCCCCCCCCCCAATCATGTTTACACACTTAGCAACACCCCCCCCCCCCCACCCCCTCCTCCTCAATTTTTGAAGGTAGTACCACAATCTCCCACATTATTTTAAGAGCAGTTTTAAGAGCAGTTTTAAGAGGAGTACAAAAATCCCCCTCCCGGCCTTTCACACCAAAAGGTTAAAAGGCAGTCCAAGAGAATTTAAAAACTTATGTATTTAATTTGTAAATTACATAAAAACTCATCACTATTTACAAGAAAACATGCCTCAATAACTATTTATCAAGACAATTATTTATTTATTGGAGTTTAAGGACACTTTCAACAGCCAGTGTCACCTCTTGTTGGACAGTTTCATGGGTGGAGGAAGATAAAGTGCACTGAGAGAACCACTGGGCAACAGTGCTAACTCCACACATGCAAGGTTAGCATTGATTGAAGCGACAAGTGCTCGGCCTCGAGTGGTAAAATGCTTTGGACATTTTTGTATGGCTTTAAATATACAAATTAGGGGGGATTTTTGTTCACGAGAAATTATGGAGAGAGGAATTTCTGTTCACCTGAAAAAAAAACATGGGGCGGTGGGTATGATAACCCTTTAGCTTACATGAAAAGAAGATACGACTTTTGAATAACTAATTTCTTTTCATTTTTTGCGTCAAACACATAGCTATGAGCTCCCTCTCCCCACTGGATAGAGCTGAATGAGCTCATTCCAATGAGGGGTCATAAGATATGTTTTTCACGCAAAAACAAAATGCAAAAATAATTAACATGGAATGGCAATTTTGGTGAATGGTGTTAGCCTGTTTTGGCCATTACAATGAGTGAGTGAGTAAAAATGTTAAAAAACAATTTCTTCATTCACAGAGTATTTTGGAACATAAATTTTGGGAAAGGGGGTTGGGAGGGGGGGGGGTTGCAGTGGGAAAAGTGACAAAGTTGCAAATGTGAATGAATGGCTTTTGTGCACACCTACCAATATAGTAGCCTGATACTAGTGTTGTCGGGTTCCCCATGTTATAGGACAAAATTGCATTAACAATTGTCCCTCTACCACCCATACTGAACCCCTCAGCTTATGGGAAAGTTAACAGCATACACTCCCAGTTTCCTATGATTTGCTTTAGTACTTCAGCACTCAGGTTCCACTGAGTTTTTTTTTTTTTCTGTTTGACAACCCTGTCCTGGCTCTTCTCATTATATTTTTCATTGTATGTCAGTCAGTATTTCTATGTACATGCAGACTGTCACTTTCAAAATATGTGATTGCATGTCTGTCTGTCCATCATACCATTCCTATGTACATGTAGACTGTCACTTTCCAGATATGTGATTGCATGTCTGTCTGTCCATCATACAAAGTGTTGGTTTGCTTTTCATTTCCACAGTTCTACATGTTCAATAACTGGCAGTTGACCCCCCCCCCCCCACCCCCCCCCCCCCTTCATGCACACACATACACAAATATATTAAACATTAAGAGCACAACATTCCTGAAGCAAATATCTGAGTCATCCTCACCGGATACTATACATGCATGTATTTTCCCTAATTTCACTCTTTTTATCAGAATGGTGCCTGCAGGGATTAAATCCAAGGTTGTAAATGAGCCCGTGTGGGTACATGTACTAGCGGGACATGCACATCACTACACAATCTATATTTGATGGTTGTAGGCATTTTAACTGTGCTATGAGATACCATAGGAGCAGCTGGTCATACTGTTAGAAAACATCAGTGTTTAATGTTTTGTCAGTGCCATACCAATGACTCCAGGTGCCTTCACTGGGAAAGTGAGGCTTTTTTACAAGAATGGCAAAATATTCATCAAACGCAATGTGAAATATCTTCAGAAGCCAGAATGTGATTTGAAAACGATCACAAATGGGAAATTTAATATCACAAGAGGTTTGTTTTGTGTCAATATCAATTAATTTATGAATTTTATCATAGTTTTTGATAAAAAGGCGCATACTAGGGGGACACCTTCAGGGCTATATTTTGCCACATCAGTATGTAGAAGAAAATTTGACATCAGTTGTTAGGATAAAATAGTACTGTCTATTGATATTGGTGAATTATATAGCTGCAACACCAATTTTTGAATCAAAATTGACATTCATATTGTTTCATGGGGTTGGAGCACCACTCTTTGTCTTGCTGTATGGTTAAATGAGACAATTTTTTCCTCAAAGTATTGCATGCTGATGCAGATTTTAGTTTTATTTTGGGATTAGATTAGGTTTAAAAAAAAAGCTACATGATTTCCTTACCTCTCAGCTTACTCATTAGGTAACAGAGTCGAAAAATGTATTGGAAGCAACAGCAGTTTTTAAGCCATTTGACACAGTTTTCTTTGAAAGAACAAATTTCCCATGTTTTTAACTCAGTGGAAGCCAAAAGTTGAATTCTCATGCAGAAATGACTCTTTTGTCACAGGAAAGAGGTGAAATGTATCTTTGATAGGATTGGGGTTGATTAAGGAAATACATAATTTGGCTTGCGAACCTGATTTAATTATTATTTTGAGAGATTATTTCACATTTAAAAATTCATTGGGGTACCACACACCTTACAATACTTTTTTATTGTTTTGAAAAGTATGTTTTTGTCATCGTTAGCAATAAGGGTTATATATTGCAAGCAAATTCACATCTTGAGCAAGTGTAGCCTCCGGTGGCACACTACAGCCCCCAGCAAATGCCAAATAGCAACCTATTTTACCCTACATATACAAATGTATTACCAAATGTAATTAAACCATGGTTCCCCATCATAGTACTAGGGGCAGAGGGGGATTCCAATCTTCCAACCCCCTTCCAATCACCATTCCAACCCACAGCCAGAAAACCCATATTGCACTTTTATTTACTGGTATTTAGATGTTTGTCTGAATTATGCTGTTAACCCTTTACTTGACATGAAAAGCTGATTACCCTTGCCCACAAACTTATTGACTTACTAATTTTTTGTGTCAAAGACATGACTTTTTACACCATTGGAATGACCTCATTCCAATGAGGGGTCATAAGCTATGTTTTTGACACAAGAAACAAGAAAATAATGAACATGGAATGGCAATCCTTGTGAATAGCACCAGCAGCTTTTGACCGTTATATTTGGTAAAGGGTAAAAAAAATAATTTCTTCATTGAAAGAGTATTTTGGAACACAAATTTGGGGGTGGGGAACAGTGGAAAAAATAACACAATAAAGTTGCAAATGTGAGTGAATGGCATTTAAATGTGAGTGAATGGCATTTGTGCACAGCCACCAATAAAGTAGTAATAAAGTAGTCTAGTACTAAATTTTCCCTCTTATTTGATTCACGACCCCTTGTTTTGGGGTTGGAAAAAATTCTCTGAAGGGTTATTCTTGACAAAGATATTTGAATCCCAAAATTAAAGTGATGCGATCACATTTTCTTTAGCTCGAGTGTTGTTGTCATGGTTCCTATGTTACATGACAAAACTACAGTAAAAACTGTGAAATATTGTTCTCTCCTTGAATCAAATCCCCACCCACCCACCCACCCACCCACCCACCCATACTGAAGCATCAGTTGACGAAAAACAATTGGAAACACTGTACAGTATGTTTTTGGAAACTAAAGTCAATCTCATACACTCTCAGTTTCCTATGATTTGCTTTGGTACTGCAGGACTCAGGGTCCATTGAGGTTTTTTTCTGTTTGGCAATCTTGTCCTGGCTCTTCTAACACAATTTTCCATTGTATGCCAGTTTTTATTTCTGTGTAGACTTTCAATTTGTGTGACTGCATGTCTGTCAGTCTGTCTGTCCATCAGACAAAGTGTTTCTTTGCTTTTCATTTGCCTGGTTGTACATTTTCAATACCTGGTAGCTGACTATTTTTCACACTCAGAACCCCCCCCCCCCCCCCCCCCCCCATTCACACACCAATATATTAAACACTGAACAAAAAAAACAAATTTTTTAAGCAAAAATCTCATTCATCCTCGTTGGAGACATATTTTCCACAATTTCACTCTTCTCATCAGAATGGGTGTTTGTGAGGAGTAAAACACTTCACCCCGATTGCCTACATGGGGGCACGATGACGCTGTGTACTGAGGCGTACTGCACGTCGATGGTGCGCATGTCTTCAACCAATCTAACCCTGCCTGTGCTGCGGTGCAGAGTTCAGAGTTACGATGTTGGGGAGCTGACAGCTGCTCGTCGTTGCTCGGTGGTTCTCTCCGGGTACTCCGGCTTCCTCCACCCGTAAAACTGTCACGGTCACGATTAGCCATTGTGCATAAGTATGTGACCTTAAACACCAATAAATAAATAAATAAATAAATAAATAAATGTGGGGAGTAAATCCAAGGTTGTGAAAGTGCCCTAATGGATACTTGCTGCTCAAGCACAGCACCACAGAGTCAATATTGGATGCTTTTTGGCATTTTAACAGTACTATGAGATACCACATGAACAGTACTGGTCATACTGTTGAAAAAAGCCGTGTTTTATGTTTTGTCAATACCATACCCATGTCTCTAGGTGCCTTACATGTAACTGAAAAACTGGCTTTTTTTTAACAAAAATTGCAAATGATTCACCAAACACATGATGTGAAATGTCTTCAGAAGACTGAATGTGATTCCAAAACGATCACAAGTAGGATATTTAATGTCGCAAGTTGTTTGTTTTGTGTCAACATTAATTAATTTATGAATTATATCATGTTTTTGATGAAGAGGGGTATACTGTGGGCGGGGTGGGGGCGGGGGGCACATTCATTGAGGGCTATTTTTTTTTTAAATTTTACCACATCAGTATAAATTTCCCATTTGTGATAGTTTTGTCGCAAGATGTTTGTTTTGTGTCTACCTCAACTAATTTATGAATTATATCATAGTTTTTGATGAAAAATGGTATAGGGGTGGGGGTGGTCACATTCATTGAGGGCTATTTTTTACCACATCAGTATGTGGAAGAAAATTTGACATCTGTTGTTAGGATAAATGGCACTTAAAATGGTAATGTCTGTATTGGTGAATGATATAGCTGCAACCCCAATTTTAGAAACAAAATTGACGTTCACGTTTGTTTTGTGGTGTGGGGAGGGGAGGGGGAGTGGAACACAATTTCTCTAATCTATTGGAGCAATGGACGCAAAACCAGTTTATTTAAGGGGTCGTCCAACCTAACTTTGGTCAATTTTTTGACATTTTTCCCAATGTCTCAGAAACAGATAAGAGAAGTAAGGAAAGGCAAATTATATATCAAAATAATGAGTAAAATGCATAGAAAAGGTACATATAATTTTTTTCAGGAAAAAAAGTGAATTTTATGATTTTGAAGAAGATTAATTTGCAAATGGCATAAGTAACGAACCGGTAAAACCACAAAATAATCGGTAATTCGAAAGCCTTGTCCTCAATATAATGATAACATACTACAGACTCGGAGAAAGCATTTTTTGGACACACTCTCTGGTGGGTTTTGACGTTTGAATGTAATAACATCAACACAAATTTTTGATGTTCCGGATGTGGCCATGTTTCAACGATGTTTTTCCGGTCATGTGATTACGATGTGGTTCTTGCAGAAATACTCAATTTGGGCAATCGTAAGAATGCAAGGACGTGATCACGCCCTTTATTTGTTCGAGACAATGTATGAGCGGATTTGCAAACAGGTGACAGCAAGTACTTGAGCTGTTAATGTCATAACTGCAAAATATGGTTCGAAATTCCCTCTCGTGTTTACAGGCCGTCTGAACTTTTTTGTTGACAAAAAATCGGAATTATTGCGCACTAGAAAGACAACATGAACCACTTTTAAAAAAAATAACCGAGTGTATAAAATCGGGTCAATACACATAAAATAAGGCAATATTCATAACAAAGTAAGCAGAATGCTTCAGAAATCACTTTTTCACGAAGTATATTCCAAGTGACCTGGAACTATATTGAGTGTGTTAATTTCCCCCTGTCGCTGCGAAGTTATTTACTTCCTAGTAACCATGGAATTTGAAGGCGGGTATGTTTGATGTCTGCAAAGGACCGATTGAAGAGGGGTTGAAAATGATGCATTCGTGCTTTTAAATAAGGTGCGCTTGGACGATGCTGAGAATTTAGTTTTTTCTTGCAACCAGCCATAGTAATACAAGCGTCGATCAGTGTCTTTTATGATCGTTTTACACTGACAAATGTGACA
Source organism: Pictodentalium vernedei (assembly GCA_031216915.1). Classification (NCBI taxonomy): domain Eukaryota; kingdom Metazoa; phylum Mollusca; class Scaphopoda; order Dentaliida; family Dentaliidae; genus Pictodentalium; species Pictodentalium vernedei. The sequence goes on from CM062296.1 coordinate 64,599,140, forward strand.
AATCTCCTTCACCGGAAACCATCCCCCAATTTGCATATCACAATAAACATAACCGCTGTCACGGAGTGTCAGCGTGGCCGTGTGGTCAAAACCGAAACGAATTATCGAATGCACGGTCAATATTAGCTGCAATTGGCTTTTAAATAAATGAAATATTCGCAATTTCTTCATTATTCATGCCGAGTTACTTTTTAACCAAACCACATGCGTTCAGTTTCGTTTGTCGGCATCAAACTGATATTGTTTGTGGTAATTAAATAGTACGAGAAGGCGAAGGAAGCCAATTATTTTCCATCATCTGTTATTTAATTCAATTGATAATTTCTTTTATTTTACTGAAATTATGAACTGATAAGGTGGGTGTGTTGCGATTATTATGCCCCAGACCTGGAAGTTGGAAAATCAAAGGTGCATCTAGGGCCGTGCAGTGGTGACCCCTGTCCTCTTAATCTTAGTCTTACCCATTCATCATTACATGTACCAACATTCCCTCTTGTATCTCAACCATTGCTACTCCAATTTGAAGGATATTTGGTTTTGTGATCGAGCATCATGGGGAAACAATGCCTGTGTAGCTGCTGTAGCATGTGTTTCTTCCCACATTTTTTCAGAGTTGTGGTACTTTTTCACTCTTTTGAGTTAGAAAATTTTGTTTATAACTAGTTGATTTGTTACAATTTGTTGCAAAGTGCCTGCTAATACCCTCAATTGTATTGCTACAGAATTTTCTTGTGAAGATTTTGTTCCTATTACTTATCAAGCAACAACCTAATGAATATTCTGTATAGAGCCACCAATCTGATGTTTGACACTTTTATCGGAACTCAAAATGTTGATTATGGCAGGACTTTTCTATTCACCCATTAATCGATAAATTAAGTGTATAGTTGGAAGTAAGAAGCATGAAAGGTCCAGAACAAAAACTCCAAAAAGAATGTTTTGCAATGTAACATGATTGTTGCAGGTACACTTATTTGGAGGTTTACCTGTCTGATAGTGTTTGGAACATGTGTGGCCAGGATCTTCAAAAAGAAAAAAGAGTTAAACTTTGAGAAAAAAGGCATATGCCTTGAGTGCCGGAGGTAGAGTCATACAAGGAAGAGAGACACCTCCCACCCCACCCCACCCCACCCCCGAATTTTTTTTTGTGTCAAATGGAGCTCACTTGTCATCTTTTGGTGATTGCTTTGTGTACTGCGTTCTTGAAAAAAATATGTGAGACCCTCTGGATGTGCCCTTCTGATCTCAATATGTCAATAAGCCTCCTTGGGGAAAGTACATGCAATAATGGTTATGTAAGGTTGATTTGATGTGTTTTGAATAACAATGTACTTTTAAGTACATTAAATGGTTTATTGCAGTGACAGGTTACAGTTACCCTTATTTCTTCTCCAACAGATATCATTAGTGTATTGGTGTCCAAGAGTTAAACAAAGCTAATATACTTATTGATAAACCAGACAAATTTAACAATTTAATCACTATCAAATTGATGCATGGGATAAAAGGGGTTACAGTGCAAGGGGTTTGTAAATATATTTATTCAACTACAATGTATGACTTTGCAGTGCATTCTACATAGGAGAATATCATATTTCCTTTCCAAACCATTACAGTAACACATACATCTTGATATTGGGAGACACTCTTTTGTCCTTCCATACTTCTTCTGCTGGACTCCTTCAAGTTGACCTTTGTTGAACTCCCCAAATCAAAACATAAACAAAAGAAAATGTCTGCCTTCAATCAGTGAGCACTCCACTTATAACATTTGGTCTCAATCTTCATTACTTTCATGAATTAGGAAAAGATTTCTTCGAGTATGTACTTAAATGTTTATAGAATACAGCTGTTATTTTATTTTGAGGTATTTTATTGTAAAAATTTTGTTCTCTTACTTATGCCATAGGAGACTTTCAGGTGGTGCTATTTACACATGGCAGCAGTTCCATGGCAAATTTCAGTTTCCACATGTTCTATGTTTCATTCCAAGCATTTTGGTATATAATTTATTGGGGTTATTCATTTTGGGCCTTTTTTAGACTTGAAAGAAAATTACATGAAATTTGACCAAAGTTAGGTTGGACGTCCCCTTAAGGACGTGTGGAAGGCATCAATAATTAGGCCACATTGAAACTCTTTTTTCAAATTTATTTCCCCTTTACCTTGTGTGAGAACAATAATAATCTGTGTGAATCATTCAATTATGATCAATCACGAAACGAACGTCAACTCAACAACTCTATTTATAGAAATGGTCCGCATCGCCTATGCGGGGTCGTGTTTTCGTGGCTAACACAACGGCGGATAACCGTGAACCAAAAAGCTTTCAGAGGACCTTTTTCTAAATAACTAATTTGAACAAAATGTCTACGTCAACTCAATAATTCTGCTGTCATATATCCGACCGAACATTTTAGAACTTGGTCGAGACAATTAGCCTGGAAACCCATACAATAAAAAAAAGAATCAAATCGGTTAACATTTGTTCAAGTTATGGCGCTATCATTGGTATCAAGCACAAAATTTGCAAAAAAATGACAAAATCAGCCCAATAATTCTTCAGCCGTACATCGGACTGAGCCCGTTTCCGAACTCGACCAAGACATTGTTCCTTGAAACCCATGTGCCAAATATCCGTCAAATCGGTTGACGTTTGTTGAAGTAACGCGCTTTCAAGCACAAAACGAAGGACCATAACTCTTGCGAAAAAAGCGTGGACACGCCCTATTTTTATTCATCGGATGTTGAACATGCATATCAAGCCACATACCAAATAACAAAATGCGTCCAGAAATAACTAAGTTTCTTAGCAAAAAGGGCCGCCTGCCCGGCGACCGGCCCTCGCCTTACCAATAGTCAAAGCTTTTTTAAAAAAAAATCGACTAAAAAGAGGAAACAGAATGAATAGAATTAAATAAGTATGCCTAATGATATCACACAAATTAAAGACGGTTTTTGCTTTTTAAAACTGGTAGCAATTGCTTATCAAATTGACGAATTAATTAATTTTCCCTTGTCCGTTTAATGAGACCTGCTTTTCAAAGGTGCTTTCTGTAAATTATCATGTTTGCTACATCGCTCTGCACCGGCCCTTGCTGTGATACCTTGTTTTTATGCCGGCGCAGACGTTGTTTTGGTTTTAATAAACTTTTATTAAAATAAAAAAAAAAATGCTTACACCAAATAATATTATTACCACTCAATCTATAAGTTACTCGTCGATTAACATAAGTTTGGAGGCCCGTTAAAACTCCATAATTTCAGTGATGTCATCCGACGGAGCCGCGCTGCGGGCGACAATGGTATAAATAGCCATTGGCGGCCCGCGGCCCGGCTATTTTTAGATTCCAGGGTCTAATGAAGTACTCCCGTTCGGATGACGTCCCTTTGTATTTCTGAACTGAAGTCGAACGCACGATCGAAACAGAAATATCGAACCGACTTCAGTGGTTATTTCTTCCAGCAATTCACTCGTGCGGTTAGCTGTAACAGGGAGTGGTAATAATAGTAATAACATGGTTGTTGTCAGGCATCATGATTCATTAGCGGCCCTGCAACAATGATGAACAGCCATAGGGCTTATTAACGGCCCACGACTTCGTCTCGGGCGTTTAATAAACCCTCGGGCTGTTCATCATTGCTGCAGGGCCGCTAATGAACCATAATGCCCTCCAAAATCATGTTATTGTTATATTACCGTCTTACGTTTGTTAGGTTCCGTTCCATAGTTTCGCACTATTGCACAGGGTTGAAATTCTAAACATAGGGCATATGTTGAAACTAAGGCCATGTAAAATTGAGATATATTTTTAGTGTCAGATATACGATTACATAAGACTTTTTGTTGGACAAGAGAATTTGAAGTTTTGGTCCCAAAGTTGGATTCTGATACGTAGGGGTAAATTACCAGATGAATTATGGGAAACAGTGGCTTCGAAAAATTTGCTATTTTTTAAAATGTAATTTTTAAACGGGTTTGTTACCAGACAGGTAACTAAAAAATGAGACGGAAACATATAATTTTTTTTGCATTTTAGAAACAGGGGTTGCTCTGTTCCAGGGGTGGGTAGGTGGGGTTGGTGGGAAAATTCTGCTTTTGAGGCTCCTAGGTGGCTGAAAATGACTGGTTTCGGCATTTTTTCATGCAATTTTTCAGGTTGAAGTCTTCCCTTTGACAATAAATTATTCCACCCACATTCAGATTGTTTATTTCTACTTAGCCAGACAGTGTTATATGTTTTTTGTGGGTTTGGGAAATGTAATACATGTTATGAGTTAGATAACTAAGCTACAGAATATTTGCATTTGAAGAGAGTGTATGGCATGTCATATTTGGAAATGCCTGGAAAACTGTGCAGTGGAACCTTAAAGAGCATTCTGCCGTCGGTGTCAATTCTTGAACCAGGAAGTTCCTTATTTGTGTTTGAGTTATAAATACACCATTTTTCAAAAAACTTTTCATTATTTCTGGTTTGTGTGCAATTGTTAGTAGTAGTTAACATCCATCAAGTGATATCTCAGCACAACTGGATGGACATAAGTGAAAATTTGGGGAAATATAATGATGTAGTCTAATTTCGTACTTGTTTTGACTTTTCGTCAAGATTTCGAAAACATTAAGGTAGAGCACTGCCTTTCCTAAACACCGAGCCTTGTATTCATGGCAAATATATGCAGTTATGGACAGCCTGGTTGTTATTGTTGACCAGAGGTTTGCAGTCATGGTGTCTACTTTTTTTCAGTTTGGTCATTGGTGTCATGTCTTTGTGTCATCCGTCCGTCAAGCTGTTAAATGCTTTCATATCTAGAGAGCAACTCTCCCCCACCCCAACCAAAGCTATGGTTATCACTGCTTATTGTTTTACATTTTGATTGTATTTAACAATGCTATTGGCAAGACCAGGTTAGTCAATGTGGCTAGTGGTAATAACAAAAAATGCTCTCTGAAGTGGCTCAGAGAAAGTTGAGGGTTGAGGTGGTGTGGTGTGGTGTGGTTGTGAAAATCAGGCGAAAACTGGCTGCAAAAGCTATTCGGCAGTCAGAAAGGCTTTGCTGTATCTTTTTACTGGTTGAAAATAGAGACTTGTGGTTTTTGTTCATTCAACTCAGGATAGACTCCAGATTCTTTTGCCTGATTGAAACCCAAGGGGAGATCACTCTTGTTTTCTATTTAAGGTTCCGCTCCACAGTTTCGCACTATTGCACAGGGGTGAAATCGTAAACATAGGGCATATGTTGAAACTAAGGCCCTGTAAAATAGAGATATATTTTTAGTATCAGATATATGATTACATTAGGCTTTGTGTTGAACAAGAGAATTTGAAGTTTTGGTCCCAAAGTTGGATTCTGATACGTAGGGGTAAATTACCAGATGAATTATGGGAAACAGTGGCTTCGTAAAATTGGCTATTTTTTAAAATGTAATTTTTACACGGGTTTGTTACCAGACAGGTAACTAAAAAATGAGACGGAAACATATAATTTTTTTTTGCATTTTAGAAACAGGGAATGCTCTGTTCCAGGGTGGGTAGGTGAGGTTGGTGGGAAAATTCTGCTTTTGAGGCTGCTAGGTGGCTGAAAATGACAGGATTCGGCATTTTTTCCTGCAATTTTTCAGGTTGAAGTCTGGCCTTTGACAAATAATTTATTCCACCCACATTCAGATTGTTTATTTCTACTTAGTCAGATAGTGTTATATGTTTTTTTTGTGGATTTGGGAAATGTAATACATGTTATGAGTTAGATAACTAAGCTACAGAATATTTGCATTTGAAGAGAGTGTATGGCATGTCATATTTGGAAATGCCTGGAAAACTGTGCAGCGGAACCATAACGATTCCTTCATTGTCCTTTCGCCCTAAGAGATTCATCAGTTTTAAATAGCGAACCCGGACCAGAAGTAACGGATAAATTACCAAATAACGGCGACGTTATTTCTTAAATCCGGCGACGGAACACCGGCGACGTTTTTTTTTTCTCGAGTCTGGCAAATAATCCTTGGTGTCATTAAATTGAGATAGGTCGGATATCACACATACATCTGCTTTTTTCACCCCCCCCCCCCCCTTATTTCTTGCCTGATGCTGATGTTCCCTATATGGGTTAACTTGGAGGGGGGGGGGGGGGGGGGCGTGTGACTGATTTTTAGCTCACCGAAGGGAGCTTAACTTGCCCGTCGTCGTCCGTCGTGAACTATACATTATCGACTTCTCCTCCCAAACTACTGGACCAAATTGAACCAAATTTGGTGTGCATGTTCCTTATCACATGCCAATTCAAGTTTGTACAAATAACCTTGCCGCGCGGACAAGGGGCACCACAAGGTGCATTACTCTGACAGCACCCATACATTTTTTTAAAAAATTAAAAAAAATTTCTCCAGATCCATCATTTAGAATCTTTTGATATTTGGTATATAACATCTCTGGAAGGGGGGGGGGGGGGGTCAGTCATGTTCAAGTTTGTTCAAATCAAGGCCCTGGGTTAATAATTGGGCTCCCTGTAGGAGCCCGAATTTTAACTTAGTGAAATATGAGGAAATTTCTTTAAAAATCTTTCATATTTGGTATGAATGCTTTCATATTTGGTATACAACATCTCTAGGGGGTTCACATTCAAGCTTCTACAAATCGGGTCCCTCAATTAGTATTTGGGCTCTCTAGTGGAGCCCCAAGTTTAACTTTGTGCAATTTGAGGAAATTTTTTTAAAATTCTTCTTCTTCAGATCCACCAGTCAGAATCCTTTCATGTTTGGTATACAACATCTATAGGGTGGTCAGATTCAAGTTTGTTCAGATCGAGTTCCTGGGTTCATATTTTGGCTGCCTATGGGAGCCTGAATTTTAACTTAGTGCAATATGAGGGAATTTCTCTAAAAATCTTTTTCTTCAGATTCACCAGTCAGAATCCTTTCATATTTGGTATGCAACATCTTAAGGTGGGTCAGTTTCAGGTTTGTTCAAATTGGTTACCTGGTTAAATATTTTGGCTCCCTGTTTGTGCCTAAAGTTTAACTTAATGCAGTGTGAGGACATTTCTTTAAAAACCTCCTTCTTCAGATCCACCGGTCAGAATTCTTTCATATTTGGTATATAACATTTCAAGGGGGATCAGGGTCAAGTTTGTTCAATCTGAGCCCCTGGCTTATTATTTGGGCCTTCTATGGGCAGGGGTGGGGCGGCATTGGGAGCATGTTAGGTTCAGGTTTGTTCAAATCGATTCCTTAGTGTTTTTCCATAAAAATTGCCTTTCATGACTTCATTCCTTTGTAGTGTTGATGAACCATGTATAACTGAATGTGACCCCCAAATACTTTTTTGAAACACTTTGGCAGGTGAGCGATTAAAGCCGGGCCTCTTGTTTAGTCAAGTTGTCACGAAGTCAAGCTCGACTTTTAGCTTGGTGAATAGTGGGTAGGTTGGCATCGGTGAGTTGAAGAACCCTATTTATTTTGGACTTGCTTGAACAGTGACCATGAACATAGTAAATTGTAAACAGTTGGTTTCCGGGTGATAACTTGTCTATGGTTGAACTCACATTCATGGAACTTCATACGTAGGTTGGCTTTCATAAGAGGAAGAAGCCTATTTATTTTGGATGCACTAGGTCAAAGGTCAAGGTCACAGTGGCCCTGAACATAGTAAATCAACACAATTGGTTTCCGGATGATAACTTGATAATGGTTCGACCCACGTCCATGAAACTGCATGGGTAGGTTGGCATCAATGAGAGGAAGAATCCTATTTATTTTGGACTCGCTGGGCGAAAGGTCAAGGTCACAGTGACCATTAACATAGTAAATCGTAAACAATTGGTTTCCGGGTGCTAACGTGACTACGGTTGAACCCACATTCATGAAACTTCATAGGTAGGTTAGCCTAAGTGAGTGGAAGACCCCTATTTATCTTGGACTCGCTAGGTCAAAGGTCAATATCACAGTGACCTTGAACATAATACATCGTAAACAATTGGATTCCAGATGATAATTTGACAAGGGTTCCACCGACGTTCATGAAACTTTATAGGTAGGTTGGCATTATTGCAAGAAAGAGCCCTATTTATTTTGGAATCAGTAGGTCTAAGGTTAAGGTCACAGTGACCCTTCACGTAGTAAATTGTAAACAATTGGTTTCCTGACGATAAGTTGATAATGATTAAACCCACTGTTGTGCTGTCACAACTCGACATTGGTTCGGTGATCCTATCGGAATTATTTTTTTTTTTTTGGGGGGGGGGGCGGATGTGCCCCCAGAACGCCCCCAAGGCAGCGCCAACGTGCCCCCACTTGGGCAATCGTGATTAAGTGCCTTGCCCAATGACACAACGCAATTACCCCTGCTGGGGAACTAACCGCGGATCTCTCGGCTTGGTGTTAGTAGTAGATCATGTACCCGATCGACCCACATTGGCCGAATCTCATGTGACGTTATAGGCACATGGCCAGGTTACTTCATTTTTGGTTGTCATGGTAGCCCGCGTGAGCGTCATCTTGTGACAACATTCCCATAGTGATACGTGGTCCTAGTGTGCATGCGCAGCGCGATTTGTTGAGGTGAGACGAGTGTACGTCGCCCATTTTGTACATCTGAGACCGCCATCTTGGTTTCTATGGTAGCACATGGTTGCTATGTGACCCAAAACCTAATAGAAAAGGGGTGTGTTCGAAGGGTGTGTTCGATTGAATAGGAGTGCATTTTTGTACAGCAAACAACCCGACAATCCCTCTAAATAATCCAAAACTACCGAGACGGACTTAGCAAACCCCAATCTAGGGCTTATAATAGTAGCACGTAGTGCTAAATGAATGATGAGAGGTCTCATGTGGATAAATTCAGGTGAACTAGAATACATCGAATTACCACAAACATCCAGACAATCCCTCTGAACCATCAAAACAATTTTATTTGGTACGGATTCCTCAATTTTGGGCTTAAAAGAGTAGCATGCAGTGCTTTAAGGTGCGTTTCCTGGTATGAGTGATTGTATTTGTTCGAAAACTTTGTAAAATTACACAAATAAAACCAACAGTTCTTTTACTAGTGCGGATTTCCCACTAAATATTCGGTTTCTGTCTGTTGTCCCCGAGAATTCTTCTCTTTGCCCAACAATGGACGCATTCCTTTGTATAAGAGTAACTTTGTTGTTTCGGATGTGCTCCATAGTCTCGGTATTTTATCTATCCCGATATATTCTGTGGTTTATCCTTCTATTTCCTGGCCTGTTTTGCCTTTTAGTGGTCCCATTTCTGCCTTCCCAACAGTCTATTTTGTCTTGGCCGTCTCTGTTTTTGCCTTTCCTGTGTATAACGAAGTCCTCTATGAGCCTCAAAACCAAAATACAATCAAGCAGGGATAGGTATTATTTGAACGACTCAAATCATATCGAGCAAATAAGCTTTTGAGCCGTTACTGAAAAAAATCATTGCTCGATCGACTCAATTCCCATTAAGCAAATGAGTTTCGAAAGAGCGATTTAATTACGACTCTTAATGCTCATCGGGGTATAGGAGGATACCTATGACATGATGATGTAGTACTATATATACCTGATGATAATTTAGCTCCTAGCATCTGCCAAGTTCTAGACCTCTCCATGATCTTCATATCTCCAACACCACTATTACTGATTTTCCCAATATTGCCATTGTCTGTCCTATGATTAGCTTTTACAATAGTCACCAAATCCTGTAGTCTTCTTCCACTCTTGCAGCCTTGTACCATTACTAGCACTAGTACAGACTAACGATCTCAGATTGCTCGAACGTCCAGAATCCCATCGAACAAATGAGCCATAGAGAAATTGCCTGAACGAGTGACTCAACGTACGACTCGTTTGCTCGTCTAGGTATTGATGGCTGGGAAGGATCTTGGGAACTAACAACGTGATATAATAACCTTAGTTATTGAAATTGATATATAATCCTGCTTATAATATAGCCACGGTTTTTGGAAGTGTTGTTAAACCCCTAATGAACCAATTTGCCATTGAATTATGATCTTTTGTCAGTGTAAAAAATGAAGGTTTGTTTTACTATAGCTTGTTTCAGGTATGATCTTTCCGCAATCTTTCAAAATTTCTCGATTGCCATATTTGTCGCCACATTAACATATGACCATACATGTGTGGTTCTGTGTTTTTGCATGTCGTACAACACGTTTTGGCAAATTGTTATATTTCACATAACCGCTGCTATTTCTGCGATATGTACCATATCTTTCCTGAAAAATCTTGCTTGGGGCCTGCAATATTTACCGAAATTAACAATAATGGGTGTGCACCATACGTGTCACGTATTTTCATATTATCTTGAAACAACCAGCAAAGTTTTAGCTCGTGGACGCGTGTATTATGTATTATTTATATTATCTGAAACAACTAGCAAAGTTTCTGCTCGTGGACCACCGGGTTGTACCCAGTGGTCCACAAGATGAAATTTTGCTAGTTGTTTCTAGATAATATCAATAATGCATACTACACGCGTCCACGAGCTGAAACTTTGCTAGTTGTTTCTGGATAATATAAATAATACTTTCACATTTCTGAGTGTTTTATTTGCTGAAAATTATGGGTGCACAGAATAATAATATCTCTAAACAACTAGTTGAAATTGTGCTAATTATTTCAAGATTTTTTTATTCTATGCACGTCTAATTTTCAGCAAACAAAACACTCACTAATGTGAAATAAACTATAAATCAAAACCTTTCATCAAACCGCCTAACAAGTAATTAAAACTTCCCGATTGTCCCACTTTTTTTATTACGTTTTAACTACCTGAATTAAGAAAGTGGGACAAACGGAAAGTCACCGACAATACGTGAAATCCGGTCAAAATAAAAAATCTGTTACATTTCTACTTATTTGTCTGTATGTATTCAAGTAATAGAGGATATGGAAAATTTAAGCTTGTTAAATACTCAGCCATTTTGTAATCTTTGCCTGCGACACAAGATTTCCCCACATAATCAGCGGATTTCCACTCCTGTACATAATTGTCCTTTAAGCGTTCGTAGAATACATCTGGTAATTTATTCTGGTTAACAGAAGTCGGCGCAAGCCAGACGTTTCCAAATCCGTGACTGTAAAGCTTGTTTTTGACAAGGTCAAGCCACTTTAAGTTTTTCACTGATTTCAAACTACTATAGCATGCAGATAATAATCTGTCAGATTCAAGATTTTCCAGTCTTAACCAATATTTAACCATTTGTTTCAGTACTTCCAGCTGAATTGGGAATCTCCACATTTCAGCCAAGGAAGCAGCATGAGATGTGTTTCTATTAACCCCGAGTACCCTTTTACAAAAACGTAGGTGGAAATTTTCTATAACACCTACTATTTTGCGGAAACAATAATCTTCCCACATTTCACACCCATACGTTAAAATTGGTTTAACACAGGCGTCAATCAGTTTTGTAGTGACTAGCACTGGGGAGTCTTGTCCATTAAGCGCGCTGTAAATCTTAAATGCCGCTTTCGATGCTCTGTGGGTAAGATCCACAACGGTTTTACCAAAGTTACCAAAGGCAGAGAGAATAAGTCCCAGGTACTTATATTCTTGAGTTGATTCTAGGACATCGTTTCCAAATGAGAAACGTTTTTTTTATGTATTTACCTGCTTTATTAAATATTAAGGTTTGGGTTTTCCTCTTGTTTACTGTAATTTGCCACTTATCGCAGAAATCGTAGAGCCTTTCAAGCATGGACTGTAAACCTTCGGCACTCTGTGAAATTAGAACAAGATCCTCAGCGTACATCAAACAGGGTATAACGGTGCCCATTGTCGTGACGGGGTCACATTCCATTTCACCGAGGGCCGTTGGTAAGTCGTTAATAAACAGATTAAATAAAAATGGGCTCAAATTATTGGCTTGCAATGGGCCCACGTCAGATTTGATCACGACAATCAGGTCGTTTCCCAATTTGACACTCGAAACGTTATTATGTAATAAGGACCTTAATGACTTGTACATTTTCCCCCCTACACCTAAAGTTGATAGTTTGTAAAGTACACCATCCCTCCAAACCCTATCAAAGGCTTTGTTAAAATCAACAAAGCACGCATAAACATTCTTCTTCTCCTCAAACTTTTTCCTGAGAATAGAATTAAGTATAAATATATTATCGGTAGTTCGATGATCCTTCCGAAAACCGCACTGATATTGGGAGGGAACATCCACCTCATTACCAAATTGCGTTAATCTTTCCAAGAGAATTTTTACGTATACTTTACCCAGAATGCTTGTGATGGTGATTCCGCGAAAATCATCGGGTGTGGTGGGGTTGTTCTTTTTTGGAATGGGGATAATGAAACCCTTTGACCAGTCTGCTGGAAAAACTCCCGATTTAAGTGCACAATTAAACAATGTAGTTAAAACCGGCATAAGCCCAGAGGACACTGATTTTATCATTTCAGCTTTAATACCATAAAGCCCTTCCGATTTCCCACATTTTAGGCTTGACACGGAGTGTTTTATTTCTTGAGCTGTTATGTCATAGTCTAAATCGGAGTTGGATAACAATTCACTTTCAAGAATTGGTAACTTGGCCAATATATCTGTTTTAAATTCCTGATTGAAGCCATTGGGTTTTTACCAAGTGCATGAAAGTGTTGAAACCACTGATCCGGGTTTATTGCACTTGTGGGGTCATTAAACCCACCCTCCTCGTTTTCTGCTTTAAGTAATTTAATCATATCCCAATACTTTTTGGGGTTTGTGCTCTCCATGTCGGTAAGTCCCTTGAGTATATTACTCCGATATTCCCTTCTCTTCCGCTTGAGCAATTTATAATATTGCTTCCTGGCAGTGAAGTATTTACCCCTAACAATCGGATCATTGCCAAAAGTTTTCATTGTGTTTTTGATGGAAATTAGAACTTTTTTCAGTTCAGAACATGATAAATCATACCACCGTTTTCGCCTCGCTCGTGGTTTTTTTGATTTTGCTATGTCTCTTAATTTTCAAACATCTTGAAGAAACCAATTGAAATAAGCAATTGAGCCGTGTGACTGCAGCGTTGACATCATTCATTTCATTATGCTGCATGTCATCTAATTTTTTCTGTACGTCAAGGGATGCAAAAGCTTCCTGAAAGTTTGACTTAGAAAACTTATCCCACACAAATGTGTTGGGACACGAATTTACCCCAACCATTGAAGCAGTTTCAGATTTGGCTGGGAGATATTTTACATTCAATATCAACCAAATTTGGCAATGGTCCGAATAGTATGTGATATCGTTCACGTGAAAACAAGGGATTACTGACAGAATGTCTTCGCTGCATATGACATAATCCACAACAGAACATCCCAGTGGTTGATATGATGTGAATTTTCCCATATAATCTCCATGACTACGGCCATTAAGGATTCTCAAGCCAGACTGAATGCATAGTTCTATAAGTTGCTTGCCACGACTGTTCACTTTCTTATCAAAACTTTGACGCGTGTTAATCGTTTTGTCACACTGATAATTGGGTATAAATGTAGTGTTGTTTTGATGGACTATCGTCCGTTCTAAAATCAAGTAGATTAGCAGTACGTGCGTTTAGATCGCCCTGTACTATTACAGTTAAAACTAGAAGTCCTGTCACAAATAGTGCGCTTATCTTGGCTTAATTGCGCGTTGGAATTGCGCGCAATTGCCATATCGAATGGCATCCAAAGCACGGCAGGTTCTCTTGGTTACTCACAGCAAACGTATGCAATGGTTCTGCCAATGGACCTCTGGGTTACCCGGAGGACCATTGGCTGAACCATTGCTTGTGCACAGGCCATATGTACAGAATTTGATAGCTTTACTTGGGCCATAACGCGTACATTAACGCGCATATCAACGTGCTATTTGTGCGCATTTCATGACAGGACTTCTAGTTTTAACTGTAAATAACCCTTTGTTGAGTAATTTGCTATCTCTTCCTGTAAAACATCAAATGTATCAGTGGCGCTACAACGCCCATCAGAATAACCCTCTGGTGCGCAGTAAGCGGTACAGAGATAGATATCATGCTCTACCTTGAAAAAATGTCTGTGTAATTTAAACCACATGACATCTTCACTTTTAGATTTTAATTGTGTTATGCCTGGCAACAATCGGTGTCGAAACAGTGGCGGCGCCAGAAATTTTTTCGTGGGGGGGGGGGGGGGGGCAAGTAGGGGGCAGACTCCCCATGAAGGGGGGCAAATACGTAAAGGATCATATCATTACTTTATTATGAGGTAGTCGAAACTTGGACACAAAGTCCGTAATATAATGTTTTGGTTTGGTACGTCCTGTGGACGTACCAAACCAAAAAATGATATTACGGACTTTGGGTCCAAGTTTCGACTAAATGTAATGGTAATTAGTGCTCCTCCTTTCAAAAAATCCTGGATCCGCGTCTGGAGAGAGAGAAGGCAGAGATAGAGAGAGGGATAGAGAGAGGGACGGAGGGAGAGAGGGACGGAGAGAGAGGGGAGAGAGAGAGAGATGGAGGGGGTAGAGAGAGAGAGAAGGGAGAGAGAGATGGAGGCGGATAGAGAGAGAGAGGAGAGATAGAGAGAGGGAGGGGCAGAGAGAGGGAGGGAGGGAGGGAGGGAGGGAGGGAGGGAGGGAGGGAGTGTTTGTTTGTGTGTTTGGATGGATGTGTGTGTGGTGGGTGGGGGGGGGGGCAAGTGGGGGGCAGAGCCCACGTTTTGGGGGGCAAATGCCCCCCCCCCCCCGTGCCCCCCTGTAGCGCCGCCACTGTGTCGAAAGTACATCAGCAACCCCCCTCTCCTGTTTACAGTCCTATTCATATAGAAGTATTTATATCCCGGAATGTCAACAAAGTCGGTACTTGCGGCCCAGGTTTCCTGGAACGCGATGATATCGAATTTCTTGACATGCCTCTCAATAAAACCATCATTCAGTAATTTATGTTGACCCGCTGGGTCCTTTTGGCCATGTAGGTTCCAACAGCTAATTTTTAGAGATGCTTGAACCATTGAAAGAGGTAGTAATTAAAATATATATTTTGGAAATAACCATGCATGAATTTGAGATTTTAAACTCCAGACAAATGAGAAATTATTGTTGAGCACATTTGTAACAATTCCTGTCTATTGGCCGGCGTTCTATTTGTACGTCTGCTTCTACCAAGACCACCGACGGTCGAAGCGTCTTCAGTGTCTGCTTGTGCTGGAAACATGTCTGATCTGATCTGATAGTGTTTATAACTGTTTGTCGGAGTGTTATGTAATAATGGTTCTTCTGATCGAAACTTGTTTCCGTTTGGGGTACCCCTCGATGGTAATCCGAGAAGATTCCTAATGCTACCACAAAACTTACCGAGTCCCACCTGGTTTAAGTGCATTTTGTCAAAGTATAGTCTTGTTATTGCGTTGTTATCTTCTGCCTTAAATTGGCTGGATATATCACAGAAATGTAGCTGTACATCTGATTGACACATTTCTCGAACAAGAGTGTTCAGGGCATCAGTTTTCACAATTATTTCGTTGTCATTAATCCTTGGAATAACAGAACAGAATGTAATTTTAGCATTGGGGTATTTACTGAGACATAGGTTACTCAGCGATTCGAAAAGTTTAAACACAAGCGTCGGTTCCGCACTACCTATAGCACTATTTCCCGTAACCACAATCACGTTTCGAACAGCCGGTGAGATATCTGTAGTTTCAACAAACCTTGTTAACCCCTTCACTCCATTCGGTTCAAACTGTACCCACGTGTTTCCGTATGGATCAAACCTCCTACTATTTACACGTTTTGCGATCGAGTTCGTAAGAATTAAATTTTTCTTATCAGAAGGTTGTGTCCGTGAAATTGGCTTTCTAGCATTGCGTTATGAATTGAGAGGCCCGTAGCGGTTAGATACGGAAACATTATATGCGGAGTGTTCATCAATCAGTGTTGGATCGACAGAACGCTGGCTCAAAATACTCTTCGGCGTTGACTGTGGTTTCGGCAACACGGACGTTCTAACAATTGGTAGTTATGTGGCTATTTTTATGGGACTACAAAAAAATGCATGTCCATTATATTAAAACAAGTGATTTGGGGAAAAATTTTTGGGGTGGTAGCAAACCCTGACCCTATCCTTTACTGACCCTAACTCTACCCACCCCACCCCCAATTCTTAACCCCACCCTAGACTTATGAAAAATCAATATATTCCTAGTCAATTTTAACTAAAATGCATGTCCATTGTATTAAAACAACTTTTTGGATGAAAAATTTTTGAGGTGGTAGCAAACCCTAACCCTACCCTTTACTGACCCTAACCCCACCCCACCCCAACTCTAAACCCCACCCTAGAATAATGACATTTAACTATGTGACTAGTCACATAAATTGCAGTAGTCACCTAACCCCCATTTCTACCAACAAATAGCCACCTAAACCCCATATGTCTGCCCATCTTTCTGAGACGGCAACTTTGTGTCGCTCAAGTTAATTCAATCCTGGAGCATCTGTTCATTTGAGGGGTTAACATCACCAAAAGACCGATTAAGTGTTGGCACTCTGCTCATAGGCTCAGTGCCCTGATGTTCACCATTCCCTCGTACCGCAGATACATTTTCACGCTGCGTGCATGCATCTCTGATTTCCAGTAATTGATCTAACTTAGCGTGTAGAGACCTTATCTCTGTTGTATGCATTTCCATTGATGTTTTGAGAGGGTTAATATGTTCTGAGACAACTTTCGAAAGTTTTGCAAAAAGTCTATTTTCTAAGTGTACAAGCTTGTCGTCCAACATATTAACTGTGGGTTCACTGAGGTTGTGGATAGGTTTAGATGTTACTTTTTGTTCAGCCTCAAGCTTACCTAACCGCTCTGAAATTGCTGCTATGCCATTTGCCTTTGCTGAAATTTCACTTACTTCCACAAACATGTTTGAAAGCAGAGCTTCAACTGCCATAAATTGTGACTCGGTTCTATTGGACAATTTCTCGGCTTTCTCTTTGAGCTCCAGTTTCCTGGCTGGTGTTAGAATCCCAGTGTGAGACGAGAGACTCTGTTATGCAACAGACATTCATCTTCGTTAATTGCATCTGGGATCTCCCTTTGATGTGGCTGACATGACTGTGTGTTCTGAACAAAACACTGCTTCGCAGGCGATGCGTGTACATTCTCTTTAGATATTGGATGCGAATTTTGTCCAGAGAGCGTGTTATGCAATTTCAAACTGGTGTAATATTTGGTCAGCCAGTCCAAGTAATTTTCAATGCCCTGAACTAAAATTGTCCTGCTCTTGTATAAATTAACTGTTACATATTTTGCTTTAGTAGCTTTTCGGAACAAGATTAGCTGCTTATAGGTATGCAAAACCTTCTTTTCTTCCACTATAAAACCTGAACTCGATAGTTCTTCTATCCTGGCACAAACCGAAGGAATTGCTTTAATGTCAATAACAAATTCAACGTTACATGGTTTTTCTTTCCACTGTCCGTTATTGTCCTGACATATTTGGTAATGAATGATCGGTTCATCTGTGGGTGAAAGTTTACTCCGCGTCTTCTGTGTTTTTCATTTTGTTTCAGACAAACCGAGTTCATGATTTGAGGCGTCATCATAATCCCTTCCAGTAAAACATCCCTGGTCCATTTGTTTTGTTGCGAAATTGGAAGTCGACCGTGTTTTTCTAAGCGTTTTCTCCACTTCCGGTTCTTTGTTTTGAACTTGATGTTCCGCCATCTTGCGTTTATTTCTCCTCGAAAAAACAGACTCTGGTTTTGGTAACTTAACCCTTTACCTAACGTAACGGCCAAAACCGGCCAGCGCTATTCTCAAAAATCGCCTATTAATTTTCATTATTTTTTTCATTTTTTGTCTCAAAAACATAGGTTATGACCCCTCGTTGAAACGAGCTCGTCGAGCTCGTTCCAACGAGGGGTCATAACCTATGTTTTTGAGACAAAAAATGAAAAAAATTAGTTATTCAAGAATTATTTTTGCAAGTGTCGTCTGCTTTTCATCTTAGGTAAAGGGTTAAATCCTGTTTTAAAACGTCAGTTTTCTCATACCTTCAATACTTCTTCCGTTATCTTCATTTGCATATATTTGCAAATTCAATTCTGGTTATTTCCTTAATGATACATTATCTCCGATGTGAACACGACTTTCCTCATGTCACGTGATCAAAAAAAATTGCTTTCGTGAATGACTATCAATTTGGGATTTATAACAACAATGATATATATGAATGTATTAACTCTTTGGACCAGACAGGCCGTTTTGTCTAGCCCAGGAACATGATACGTTATAAGCTCTTTAAGATGGGTGGATTCCAAGTGAATGCGTGAAGTAGACTAATTAATATTTTCATGTTGAAAATATTAACTGGTATCTCCCCCCCCCCCCCCCCAAAAAAAAAAAAAATAAATAAAAATAATCAATATGGATTTTCCAATTGCTGCCTCTGAACTGCCATGGAAGATGCCACTAGAGTTCAAAGGGTTAATATTTCTTAAAAAGTGGTAAACTATAACCTTTTACATTGGCATGGCGGGTGTTGCAGTTGCAGTTGGTGTTTTATTTTATTTTACTACTATCTCAGAAATGTTAATACATTAATACAATCGTCTAACGTGGTCTTATAAATATTATAAAATATTAAGAGATTATTGTTTACTACTGTATAAGATATATTAATACATTAATACATATCATTGTTTATAAAATGTCAAATTGATAGTCAATCAGGGAAACGATCGTGAAACATTGTCTTATCGATATTATAAAATATTAAGAGATTATAGTTTACTATACTATAAGAATAATTAACCCTTTGAACCCAGGTGGTATCTTCCATGACATTTCAATGCAGCGATTGGAAAAGTCCATATTGATTTTTGGGGGGTAGACCAATTAATATTTTCAACGTGCAGTCTTCGGCTTGCACGTTGAAAATATTAATTAGTCTACTTCACACATTCACTTAGCATCTATCCTACTTAACGAGCTTATGACGTATCATGTTCCTGACTCCTGAGCCGAAAAACGGCCTGTCGGGTTCATATGGTTAATATATTCATGCATATCAAAATGTCAAATTGATAGTCAAACAGGGAAGCAATCGTCTAACGTTGTCTTATAAATATAAAACATTAAGAAATTATAGTTTACCACTATATAAGAATTATTAACCCTTTCAACCCTGGTGGTATCTACCATGACAGTTCAATGGCAGGAATTGGAAAAGTTCATATTGATTTTTTGGGGGTAGACCAATTAATATTTTCAACGTGCAGCCTTGGGGCCGCGTATTGAAAATATTCATTAGTCTACTTCACGCACTCACTTAGCATCCACCCTATTTGAAGAGTTTATGACGTATCATGTTCCTGGGGGGAAAGGGGGCCTTTCAGGTTCAAAGGGTTAATACATGCATACATAATAAAATATTAAGAGACTACATTTCACTACTATTTCAGAATTATAAATACATCAATACATATCGGTGTTGATAAAAAAAAATCCAAATTGATTGTCAATCAGAAAAACAATAGTGTAACAAAGTCTTATCATATTATAATATTAGAACGTTCCTTTTCATGTTCTATCGGTCGATAGTACCTGAGTTTGTGTGATTTCTGAAATAAAACCTGAAGCAGCGAAGCTGCTGAAGGTTTTATTTCAGAAATCACACAAACTCAGGTACTATCGATCGATAGAACATGAAAAGAAACGTTCTAATTATTTTATTATGCCGAACAAAAAATAGCGTTCATTGTTAAGCGTTAACTGTAGCATGCCATCAATCTTGTAACAACAATGTAGTCGAATCCAAAAACATGACGTCATTTCGAACGAATGACGTCTCTTCGAAAATGACTTGTCACAAGTGCCGTCGCTTTGGGAGTTTCTTTATCAACAAATGCCAATGTTAACAACTGCATCATGCTGTTCGTGTTATAATTCATTGTTAATGCTTGTGTGAAAAGTGATTTAAATTAATGGAATATAAATTCATGTTTCTCGGACAACAGTTGATAGAATTAAGCGGAGTGAAACACAAGTCATAACTGAGACTCATATTCAGGATTCACTGAAGTGGTGAACAACACGTGAGTGAGTTTTTTAATATTTCTGATTCTTTTGAATTCATTGTTTGCAGTTAAAATTGAAAACACACCCACTGAAGGTGATATATTTGTTGGTAAGTTTGTGTCTACCGGTGTTGAAAAAGCTAAACGGACACGGAGCCAGCGTTTGGTGTTGAGAAATTCGACGCTGATCAATGGAAGTGGCGCTTACATTTTCTTCGTTCTCTTGTCTCCAGGGAAAAACGTTCCAATAGTACCCGTGTTTTGCCCCAAAACTCCAGTACTATGACTTTTAGAAGGTGTCATATTAACCAATCACGGCTGATGTTACAAACGTGGGGCATAATAATAAAACATTAAGAGACTACATTTCACTACTATTTCAGAATTATAAATACATCAATACATATCGGTGTTGATAAAAAAAATCCAAATTGATTGTCAATCAGAAAAGCAATAGTGTAACAAAGTCTTATCATATTATAAAAATAAGAGATTATAGTTTTCTACTACATCAGAAATATTACTACATTAATACATATCACCGCGTAGCGTCCCGCCCGATAACATACCTCCGTAGACAGAGACTTCTTCTGAGTTGGGTTCGGACTCTACAGGAGCCCCACGAAAATAGGTGAGAATAATTAAAATGACAATTATTTATTGAAAAACGACATAAATACAATAATCAAGTAATAACCCTTTGCACATCCGTGGAGTCATACTTCCCTTTCATAATAAACCTCGAATTACCTTTAAATACTAAATAAGTACCTTTAAATAAACTTTATAACTTCCGAATCGACAAACGGGTCTTTCCTCCAGTAATTCAAAGCACGGACAACTTAAGCCAGTAGTATGACGTCACTGAGATGCACAGGGTTGTACACAAAACACAGAAGTGGAAACGGACGGTATAACCTCGTCTAGAATGGCGGAGAAACGGTGGAGACTGGCACACAGGTAAGTAAATAGACAAGATTAACGGTCAGGGTTTCACAGCTGTTTATAAAATGTCACATTGATAGTCAATCCGGGAAGCAATCATAACTGATAATTCATTACTGTACATTTATTTGTTCTTGCAGTTCAAACTGTCGTGGCAACCAGGATTTCATTTCAGCTCAGCGTTAGAGCACTTGTATCTATTGGCTTGCAGGGAACCAGCCTAGAATTATCCGAATATTGATTGCTGAGATGCTGTTAGTTCCACAGACAAAACGCATCACCTGCTCATAGGAAGACATAGACAAAACTAATTGTTTGTTTCAATGAGTCGTTTTGTATTCAATGAGTCAGATGTGCGAAGGAAGAAAACGTCGAGACCGAAGGTCGAGACGTTTTCTTTCTACGCACATCTGGCGAATTGAAAACAAAACGACTCATTGAAACATACATGTGGTTTTGTATTTATTACATGACCCAAGCACCTACTGACCTAATTTTCTTTTCTATCAACGGTGGTAAACACCATGCACTTTATGCAGTCGCATTGCATAAAAAAGTGCCGGTTGGAACAGGTTGGTGTGCAATACGGAATTCCGTATTGCACAGCCGTATTGCACGCCGTATTGCATAAGAGAGACTGCATGGGCATGTAATAAAATGTTTTAACACCTCATACTCGTTGCAACTGATTTTTTCATCCAGAACTATTCTAAGCATATGTTTTACACATTTTTGTGCTCATCAGCAGACAACCTTAACTGAATGCATTGTTCTCTTCAACCAGATCGAAATACTGGGTACGTGCTTCGTGTGGGACTACGGTCGACCTTCACTGGCGCTCTATCACAACTTTAGTTTACCACACACGTGTTCCTTGCATAATAGGGGAAACAGTATGAGCAGTTGTGAACTCATTGAAAGATACTCTAATAAATTTAATTAAAATCAGCGATCATATGTCTCTACATTGAACAGTAGGGAAGTACAAACTCTCGAAGGTAATAAACATACCATTACCGATACATTCTATATATGGTGTAACAATCAATCTCAGAATTCGTAACAGGATAAAATAACCCGCTTAGCCCTTTGAACTCTACTGGTATCTTCCTTGCCAGTTCAATGGCAGCAATTGGAAGAGTCCATATTCATTATTTGTGCATGACCAATCAGTATTTTCAACGCGCAGCCTCGGGGCTGTACGTTGAAAATATCGATTGGTCAACCACATCGCAAGAACTGTTCAACCAATTTAGAGTTTTTAATCACGTCCATACAAGAACAGTTTCCATACATCGTACAGTATTTACATATACTCAGTTTGCAATAAAGACAGTTCCATTCTCTCATTGCTTCATTTGTTTTCTAGGAGACAATAATGTATCGGTCTATTTTTTCTGACAACACTACCTATATATTCCTGAACTACTCGACTCTATTTAAAATGTTTAGTCATTACAATGTTTATCAGACGTGTTAATCTGTCTGAAGTCAAATGCTCCTTGAGATTTGTCAGTACTTTTGTAAATACGATTGGCGCCATTTTAAGAGCTGATGTTGTATTCTTGATGGCATCAACATACCAGGCGTTTCGAGGACAAGACAATCTCTGTTTTAGTAAGTTCTGAATATGAGTTTATCTGAGATATTTTTGCCGAGTTCCAAAGTTCTATTAACAGTTTATCGAATAAAACACCGTTACCCAATAAATGCCAATGACTCTTCAGTACTTTTGTTGCCCCCCCCCCCCGCCCCCTTCAAAAATATAAATAAAAAAATAAATAAATAAATAAATAAATAAATAAATAAAGCTCGTTCTGATGAGGGGTCACAAGAAATTCGTTGTTCGGTAAAGGGTTAAGATTTGGTTGTCTCTCTTTAACACAGCACTTCTGTCCATAATTCACCCGTACTTTCCATCGCTTTTCAAAATAACGGTCTAACCTGTCGACAGAGATCACATTGCACCAGTACCAGACTTTGCATGTTGGATGCTTAGCCAGTTTGAAACTAACTTTTACTACTACACAAATACATATGATCAAATGAGACCAAAATCCGTGCCTTCTGATTGGATGGGAGCTCGCATAGTTTTGTTCTATGTTTACGGACCATTGAGCACATGTTACCGTTTGACGACACAACGCGATTTTTTAAATGAGGTTGCTCATTTCGAAATCATTCCATCAATTCATGTTTGTAGAGTTTTCACACAGCAAACGATGTTCCGAATAAGTGTTTATAAATTACAAATCGAGTTACGGTTTAAATTAAGATTATTTCTCCAATGATGTTGTGAGGTTCACGAGAAGTTTATTTACTGAACGTGTTGTCGTCAAAAGTTTCCATGTACATTTCCCGACGTGGGTTCGGGGCTACGACTAGTACGTTGGAATATATAATGTTGTATTGTACATATCCTTGACAAATCATCTCCTTTATTCTCTTTAAGCCAGACATTGATCCCGCATCTTAATCCTTTGAACCCTAGTGGCATCTTCCCTGTCAGTTCAACGTTAGCATTTGAGAGAGTCCATATTCATTATTTGGGGACATACCAATTAATATTTTCAACGTGCTGTCTTGGGGCCACAGGTTGTAAATATTGATTGGTGTACCCACCTATTCACTTAACGCCATCCCACATAATGAAATTAAGACGTATCCTGTTCCTATACCGGAAAAGAAGCCTCTCGGGTTTAAGGGTTAATTCTTTAATGCAACCTGGAACAAATATGTTTCCATGCAGTACACTTCTACTCAAAATATCAAATTGCTGAACTTATCAAATTCCTGATTAGATATTGATGCTCATCTAAGCAATCTTCAATATAAGATTTTCCTACTTTTGTGTCAAGATACGATGTGCTTTGAAATAGACAAATTGTATAGAAATTCAAATTAAACTACTGTCAATGAAAAATCTGTTATGAAAGCCACATAAACCAACTTTTTGCCTACCCTTTTTTACACATTATTAACCCTTTATCCAACATAAAAGCAGACGACACTTGCAAATACAATTCTTGAATAACTAGTTTTTAAAATGCTTTTTTTTTTTGTCTCAAAAACATAGGTTATACTTCTCATTGGAATAAGCTCGTTTCAAAGAGGGGGCATAACCTATGTTTTTGAGAAAAACAAATGAAAAAATAATGAAAATTAATTACCATTCTTTGTGAATAGCGCTGGTCGGTTTTGGCCGTAACGTTGGGTAAATGGTTAACACCGACGCGAAAAAACATTTTTTCCATCATTCAATTAATTTGTTTAACCACCTGCAGATTGATGTCCAAATATCTAAAGTTCAGGGTTCAAATATTTCCCATAATGCAACTAGAAATGTAACCAATTCAATCTTGATCTCTGTCAAACAAGATTGAATTAGTTAAATTCCCAGTTGCATTATGGGAAAATGGCTACTTCAAATCTAGATATTTTGGCATCAGTGTGCATGGGGATAATGCTTTCGTTTTCTGTGTCCACTCTTTCACTAATCTTGAGTAACTGCATCTGTTAAGCGGCCCATCCACAGTCAATATAATTGTCAATATTATTGACTCAATATTATTGACAATATAATGTTTGCCCTCAACTGCACTATCATTTTGATCAATATTTCTTTCATTTCTGATTCGACAATCATAGGATTGATTGATCAATCTTTGATTGATTTTGCCATGTTGATGGCTCTGTGTTTTTGACAAGAATGAAATATTGATCAATCAATACAATTGATGTGACAAAAATGCACATCAATATTATTGACAATACGTCAATAAATATTTGAGCTCTCTGATATTCTTCAATACATTGATCAAGTCTTCAATATCGCCCATTCATGATCAATAAGATTGTCAATATAAATTATTGACAATTATATTGACAATCATATTGAGTGTGGATGGCCCGCTTTACACTATAGTCGCCGTGGACTGGTCACTTTCCACGCGTGGGCAATATTTCCACGGACGCAATAATATTAGATTCCAAACACTAATTACAGGAATAATCATCAAAACTTTAATTAATAAAGCACCGGGTATAGCCCGGTGCTTCATGAATTAAAATTTTGCTGATGATGATTTTTACTACCTGGTAAACACATGCGTGGACATAACTGCCTACGTGTGGATTACGACCAATCCACGGCGACTGTACTGAACCTCTACAAAATCGTTTTTGCACTTTGCTGGTTCTACATAAAACTAAAAAACTATTATATTAATATTATAAAAATTCAGAACTAAAACCAAAAAATCATGTCATCAAAATACTGTACGCCCAAGTGAAACTCTTTTCATTTCTCTGCCATTTGTAAATATTGGTGGCGTGTAACCCTTTACCTAGTGTAATGGCTAAATCTGGCCAGCAGCATTCACAAAACCATCATTCAATGTTCATTATTTTGTTCATTTTTTTTCTTTTTTTTGTCTCAAAGGCATAGATCATGATCCGCATTGGAACGAGCTCGTTCCAGTGAGGGGTAATAAGCGCTGTTTTTGATGCAAAAATGAAAACCTTTAGTTATTCAAAAATTTTATTTGCGAGTACTGTCTGCGTTTCGTGTTGGGTAAGGGGTTAAAAGATTCAACAGATGTAACATGAAAAGTGAGAGTTAAAACGTTGTTGAATTTTAGTGTTAGGCTTTTGCAAAGATTTTACATTATTCATCTGATGCGGCCTCGTCACGAAGTTTTTGCAGCATCTGAATACGTTCCTTGGATTTGACTCTTTCTGAAGCCTTCTCTCGCTCAATCATTTTATCAATGTAATCCCTGCAACTAATAGTATCAGGTTTCAAAGCCATTTTATTGAGTAGATTTAAGCAGGCATTGATCTTTTTAATACGAAGTAAAAGATTGTCCCAACAAGTTTTAAACCTGGCTCTAACATTGCTTAGATCAAATGTTTTACTTTCTAAATCAGACTGTGCAAGAAGATACTTCTTTTTTATATCATCGAGTGTCACTTTGACTTGGACCGTAACCATCTTATAGAAGTAATTGGTTTTCGCGTGAGAACGCCAGCTGCAATCACAAACTTTGCAACAGTGGTCCTCAGTATACCACCATTTGCGGATGTTGTCCATCATACCATCATCTCGAATTACATCACAATATTTTAACTGATCATCTGTTCCAATAGTACACTTTTCGTGGCATGTTTGTTGGCATTCTGTGCAGGTATTGACGGTGAATCCGAATGGCAAATCTTTTTTCATTCGCTTTCTCTCGTCCCTTACTTGTTCATAGCATTTGTTTTGTTCAGCGTTCGTTTCACATTCTTTGAGTGCCTGTTCGTCCTTTTCAATTTCAAGTAATACCCGAAGGCCCTCTTCCATATCCGGTAGAACGCCGTTTATCGTTGCTTCTAGTTGCGTTCTAGTACTCAAAACGTCAGCGGACATCGTTAAGCTCACGGGATAAGTTTTTGTCAGTTCCTCGAAAAGAGAAGCGAAACTTTCTTCCCCCATTTCCCAGTAATGCTTTCTTAATTTAGCCCCACGTGAATATATGTCTTTGTCAAACAGATCAGAATTATTGAATTCAAAATGTTTTCGAAATGGTACCTCAGCTTCATTTAAAGCATTTAAAACTTTCGGCTCGTTTCCATCCGCAAATGTAGTTAAAACTAAAATACTATTCATGACGTCCTTCCCGAACAGTTTTAATACGGAATTGAAAATATATTTTTGAGAGTCCGTCAGTCTTGCAAGTGATGCTTGTGTAACAAAGCACACGCCATCAAGTGAAGATATACCCTGTTCGCTCTTTTCTTTGAAAAGGTGATCGATCTGGCGTACAAGGAAGTTATCATACTCCTCTCCTCTAGTGTCACCAAAGCCGGGTGTATCAATTATGTTCAAGTTACAGTCTATGCGACTTCCAAACATTTTGCTGACAGTGTAACATGTGATCCATTCTGTTTGAGAAAGAGCCTGGAATAGAGAAAAACATTTTTAACCCTTTACCTAACATGAAAAGCAGACGACACTTGCAAAAAAAATTCTTGAATAACTATTTTTTTCATTTTTTGTCTCAAAAACATAGGTTATGACCCCTCGTTGGAACGAGCTCGACGAGCTCGTTCCAACGAGGGGTCATAACCTATGTTTTTGAGACAAAAAATGAAAAAATAATGAAAATTAATTCGCGATTTTTGAGAATAGCGCTGGCCGGTTTTGGCCGTTAGGTTGGGTAAAGGGTTAACGTTTCTGCAGATATTTGTAACGAACTCAAAGTGGATTTGTTTTTCTCACGAACAAGTAGTGACAAAGCAAAATGCATTAAAATGTAACTGGCACGAGTGAGATGTGACAATAGTCATTTAAAGTTTTGTTTGTTGTCAGCCCCCTAAAATGTCTGCTGCCAAAACGCCATCCTGCAGCATGTTTCACATAGCACAGAGTCCTAAACATGGTCTACACACGCCAAGGGGAGACGTGGTTCTATCTAGATCCCGACGGTCGGTACCTCTCATCCCACTTTCCTTAAGAAAGGTCCCTATTATGACTAGTGGAGGCACTGACCCTTCCAACAACGGTCTTCCGAATATTATGTTTGCGACTTCCTCGACTGGCCGGGGCAACTCTATTATAGAATGCTGTGGGAATTTGCCTTCAGGCATGTTTCAGCTAATTTTCACAAAACCTCTTCGCACATTACCAGACGAATTATGGATGAACAAATGGCACCCCAATCAAAAGAGTGAAAAGACGCAACAAGTAGCACGTCTATTTTTTACAATACATTGCCACCTGTACTGTGCATGTGGAATACACCACACACCTAATAACAGCTCAGGGTGATCTGATTTTCATAAAACGAAGAACAAAGCTGAAGGTTAAGAAAATTCACTTTTTTATACTTTCAATTGTTTTTGAGGATATTGACAGGTTAGAGATACTCTTTAGTATCAAATCAACTGGAATCCATTTCGTCCCCATATCATATGAATTATTTATTTATTTATTTATTTATTTATTTATTTATTTATTTTGTTTCACGACACTTTCGACAGCTAGAGGTTTACGGGTTGAGGAATTTGGAGTAACCAGAGAGAACCACAAAGCAATGGCGAGTAACTTTCACACTCCCTAGCTTACTGACTCCACAGACCACACAAACAGGGTTAGCATTGGATGAAGGCAAATGTACCATCGACGTGCAGTATGCCTCTGTACGCACTGCCACCGAACCCCCACATAGATAATCGGAATTAAGTGGCTTGCCCAAGAAAAAATATATGAGTCATTGGAAATTTATTTATTTATTGGTGTTTAAGGTCACATACTTATGCACAATGGCTAATCGTGACCGGGACAGTTTTACGGGTGGAGGAAGCCGGAGTACCCGGAGAGAACCACCGAGCAACGACGAGCAGCTGTCAGCTCTCCAACAAGTCATTGGAAACAACGAAAGCAGATTTTTGGTGCAAAAGACCATATATCTCTGGTGTTAGGTTCAATCAAACAGGTCTACAGAAAGATCGAATGCGTGTTGTCTGGGATGCCTACGAGTAGTGGATACTTGGGTATTCGGGCACAAGAAAACCCTTTTATCGACTTTGTTAGCCTATTTTCGCGAGAAATTGACTAAGTGCAATACGTTTACAGTTTAGACTTCTCACAAAATGTGCTCGTATACTACGAGACGACACACTATTTTTTCAAGTCAGAAATCAGATGAAAATCAAATTGCCGAGATGGAGACTACGAGGATTCATTTCGTCTCGTTCGAATCTCGAAGATTGTGCAAAAATAAAACTCTTAGATCATCCTGAGATCGTCCAGTTTGTGCACAGTCGGAGATTTCATCAGATGTTTTCAAGGGATGATCGTGGATACACGGGAAAAGCTTCCGAAGCCGGGATGTTGATGACAGATTTTTGTAAAAATCAACATTTGAGTTGATACATGTATGTAGTGTGTCATCTTGTGACATAACAGTCCACTTTTGGCGAGAAATCTAAAGTGGATTATGTGAACGTCATTCTTGTCAAAATGTTAAAACATGTAATACTTAATCGCTTTTCTAGTGTCTCATCGACGGATTTCGTGATCCGAAGGTAGTCTCTCATATGTGAATAATTTCAAATAGTCAGAAAACAAAAACATAATATATAGCGTGGCTTTGCTATTACACGACACAGCATGTAAACGGGTCACCCTTTTACTTCTTTTCAGGCCGTCATCATTGTTTCCAAGTCCGATTGGACAAAAGCAAATCGGGTCGCCCGGGAAACATTGTGGCTCGAACAGCTGTGCACGTATAGACCTCTAGATCTCAACAGAACTTCACATTCAAACTATTCTTAAGCAAGGACGAATCAACTACTCGATTTCCACGCGATCCACGTTGTTTCCATCCGATGTATTCACTCGACAAAGATACCTGACTGTCCATCAAGGATCGCAGTACTAACTTCGTAAATTTCAAGCAACTGCACTCAGCGGCCTGGACGCATTTTATTTTTGTCTGTCGCTGCCATTTTCATCATCGTCAATGTCTTTTCAGCCTATTTACACATTTTTCGCTATTAATCCTACTGCGAAATATGTTCACTTTTTCTTCTGGCGATCATCGAAGTGTTTTAGGCAGCGTCGGTACCCACAGGCATTGGTCATGTTGATGTACGTTTTCCTCAGTCGCTTCCCTGCACCAGTAACAGGGAATAGCAAGCAGTTAGTGGCATTATCCCATTCCCATCACACCTCAGGTCGTTTCGCACCAGCTAGAAAAAAACACCAAACTCTACAATTTTCTCCTAACGGGCTACTTGTTGCATTTTAAGGCAACGGGCTGCAAACAAAATTGATTTTAAATCATCTAGTTATCATACTTTCATGTAATACTTGGAAGTATCTTGGCATTTCTAATGTTCCAGTTCCTTTTAATTTTCAAATAGTATATTAACCCTTTACCTAACGTAACGGCCAAAACCGGCCATCGCTATTCTCAAAAATCGCCAATTAATTTTCATTATTTTTTTCATTTTTTGTCTCAAAAACATAGGTTATGACCCCTCGTTGGAACGGACGAGCTCGTTCCAACGAGGGGTCTTAACCTATGTTTTTGAGACAAAAAAATGAAAAAAATAGTTATTCAAGAATTATTTTTGCAAGTGTCGTCTGCTTTTGAGGTTAGGTAAAGGGTTAAAAGCAGATTTTACTGGGAGTTAGGACTTTCTAGAATACTTTTCAGAATTTGTCTAACAGTATTTTTTTTTTATCTTTTGCTTTCTACTTTTACCCCAGTTTCTTTTCTTTTCGGGTTGTATTACACACCCGTTCAGTCAAAACTTGGCTTACAAGAACCTTTATTGCCACATTTTATTTATTTTGTCGACTGTGTATATTTGTTGTACCCTAAAGAAGGTCTTCATCAGGCCGAAGGCTAGGTGAAAATTGGTTTCACTTCCGTGCTGTTTGAGTTTTATTCAGACAAATTTCTTTTGCTTTTGGCTCTCACATCTTTCAGATCCAGCACCTTAAAACTGATTTGTTCCACCACATGCGTGCGTCCATTGTTTGAACTGGACGCAAGTTTATTTCTGAGATTGGGCAGTTGTTGCGTTGCCACTAGAGTTCTTTCTGGAAATACTTCACTTAGCAGTTCTCAGATTACATGGGCTTTAATTCAAATGTTATAACTTGCAATTTCTCCAAAGCTGGGGGATACATCATAATTAGGATAACACGATCCCGTGGAACCCGTTTGTTGTACGCGAGTTGATCAGCCAGCCATACCCTTTAGCACCGTAAATTTAAGAAGGGACAAGATGTTTATTATAACCCTAAGTTTGAAACATATTAGATAAAGTATCATGCTATCGATCACGAGTTTCAGAATCAGAATTGATTTGAGCGTACTTTAAACTCTGACTATAAATAAATGAGATTTTCGTGTGGTCTGGGTGGAAACTTGTTGGGTTGAAGTAGGTGTAACTGTCTGCCAGTTTGCGGTATGCTTTAGTGGAGAGATGAGATTGGTGCCATTTTTATGAACAGCTATGTCCAGGAAATTGATGTCACCATCCGAGCATGCCATTTTATACTTTATAGTCTCGTGATACGCGTTTAGTTCACTCACAAATCTTTCTAACTCCCCTCGTCCGTGATCCCACAGAAGGAAAATATCATCAATGAATCTGAAATATAGTCTAGGCTTTAGGTGCTGAGTTTGCATGAATATTTCTTCAAGGTCCGCCATAAAAAGGTTAGCCAGTTGCAGTAACATCGGCGCTGCCATTCTGCAACTCATCTTCTGTGGGTAAAACTGTCCATCAAATGTAAAATAGTTATGTTTTAACATGAAATCAGAAATGAGCAGAATCGATCGCTTCGACCCCTACAGTCGGTATCTTTCAGTTGATTTTCTATGGCTTCAAGTCCATCATTATATGGTCAGGGTTGGGAGGAGTTAAATTTTTCTTTAGCACGTTAACGTGTTAAATAATTCTGCGTTAACGAGTTAAATGACGTTAAATGTTAAAATGAACAACATTTTAATAACTTTGGCCATTTTTATTGATTTGAATTTGAATATAATTGAACTTACGCACAGTAAAATAGTTCTCGTAGGTTATCGTAAACTCTAACTTTCAGCGATGTTTTCATTTAAGAATATAATTGCTGCGGCCGTATCCGAAGAAAGAGACATCCGCCGTTATTCTCATCTTTATCGACATTTATAGATTGTTTAACTTTGTCTTGTTCATGACAAAATTCCTTTAATCTCATCCTTCTAAAACAATCTCCAATATCGGCACATGCTTGACTTTATCCATATAAACACTTGGGCAAAAAGGAAGTCCTTTCTGGAGAACAAACACCTCAACTTTAGATGGTGTATACTTTGAGAGATTAATTGCATTAAATGGTGTACAGTCATCTGAATCTTTACATTAAGAGCTCTCATTCTCCGAGGCCTTATTGAGAAATGTTGACAGTTTTGTTTCTTTTTACAACTGATGTTCGAAGAAAGCAAGTTTCTGTACTCGTTTTCAAGAAAATGTATATCTATACTCACATACAGAGGATACGGAATGAATGTTTTTCTCATATAATATTTATGAAACGAGTCTAAGAATTTTCCTTTTTGGCGATCCTCTGGCGAGCCCAAAAGGAAAATTCGGACGAGTTAGTTTTACGAGGATGTTTTTTCAAGTTAGGCGATGGGTTAAAAAGCCACTTAGTATGACTTTTTAACCCATCACCTAATTTGAAAAAAACATCCTCGTATAACTAAAAATTTGTATTTTTTTTGCTTCCAAAACATAGGTTATGACCCCTCATTGGAACGAGCTCGTCGAGCTCGTTCCAATGAGAGGTCATAACGTATGTTTTGGAAGCAAAAAAAGAAAATATAAAAAAAAAAATGAATGTCGTTTTTCTTGTAGGTAAACGATTAATACAATATAACCCACCCTAAACAGGACAGATAACGTAAATTCTCCCTACTGAAGTTATGCAAATGTCACCAGTTGTATTCTGTTTAGCCAATCAAATTGTCCAGTTTTGAAATTGACCAATGAAATCTCCCAACTCTAATTACGCAAATTATAAATATGTGGCCCAGTTCTATTTTGTTCAGCCAATCAAATTGTCTAGTTGTGAAATTGACCAATGAAATTGACGGAAGGCTTTATTTATCACTGATTAATACAAAAACAAAATATCAAATGTTTTAAAATGAACAAAACTGACGAGTCATACGATAAATTTAGATATCGCCTGTGTTGGGTAATGGGTTAATAGACTAATAATTATACAGATCTGACATAATCTTTCCAAAGCGTCCCAATAAATGATAATAGGCCAAGATTTGGGTATTGGCAAGGCCTACTGAAGTCGGACATGCTTTTGATTTCATGCTCATATTCACTTTAAAGAAATTGTTTGGGTCATTTTGTCAGACATATGTGAATTGGTGCGAGTCAAACAGACAAGTTGTGCCTGTCAAAGACCATAGAACATGTCATGCTGCTTCCGCCTGTAAAAAATTGCATGTTTCTCATATGATAAAGGCAGTTATCTACTAGTGACTATAACACTCATCTCAATACTGACCCAACTCTATCCTACCAGCAAGAGCTTGATTGTCTTATTGATTGTGGAATTCCAGGTGGAGGTAGGGAAGTAATCCGTTCATTAAAGAATCAAAATCCAAGACCAGGAACTTTGTGCACACTACCGAAGATACATAAGAAAGGTGTACCGGGCCCTCCTATAGTATCAGACATCGGTACTATTTCAGAAAACTTTTCGAAACGCGTGGATTCAATTCTCAAGCCTGCAGTTGTGACAGCTTTATACAGGACACTACCAATTTTCTCAATACAATCTAGCAGGTCAGAAAAAACGGGAAAACCCTTCTCGCCACATTCGATGTCACCTTCTTGTACACAAATGTACCCCATAGTGGTGGACTTGAGGCCATAGAAAATCGACTGGAAGACACAACTATAAGGGAAAATCGAGGCGACCAATACTACCAATTTATGATATTAATTTAAAGCATAATTATTTTACACTTGATGAAAGTTTTACCTACCGACGATGGGTTGCTGCATGGGATCGCTTATGTCACCGCAATTTATGGCCGTTTTGTAGAGTTAAATGTCGACGGCTACTATACTATTCAAAAAAGTAGGGAATATTTGATAACAGTGAGATATATGAAGAAATATATTTATATTCCATCAAAAAGACAGTTGAGGCATTGCACTGGGACATCTGGTGAATGATTTTAGCGATAGATGAGTGTCTGACAAGCACACATTCCATTACTGAGCTGTAGAAGACATGGACGGTCAGTCAGAGAATTTACCACATACAGTGCAAGACCTCGATACCTTGTAAATCCTCCTCGGTTTGCGAGTCAAGCGCGTACCCGACGTGGCATACTCTTTCGTGTTCCACGCCAATTACGCCTTGCTGCGATGTGACGTTCAGTCAAACGTGGAATTATTCGAGGTTGTCGAGCGTACAAATTACAGCTGTGTATGTAGTTTCGGATAGCCTGACCACTGGCTCGTACATCCGTCGCTCGGTCTAGCTGCAGCCCAATTTCTGAGACACTTTGATGGTGGTTGCTTAATGCTGTGGTTTGGATGAAACGATCCTGGTTAGGGGGTTGTCGCCCTTGGACGATCTGACCGACGTCGGTCATCAACATTGACTGTCTGACGGTAGCGTGACCATAACCTGCTAATCACCGAATGAGTAACGTTGCGAATTTGAGCCACTGCAGTCTGTCTGTGACAGTTGCCAGCTTCCAACACGCCAACGCACGTAAACGTTTGTCACGTGTCAGTCTTCGCATACCTCAAAAGTACGTTCTGTCGAGAAACTATTGATGAATGAGTTTATACCAAGAAAAGAACGATGAGACCTCTGAAAAATGATCCACACTAAACTAGGTAAAATATTGATCTGTCCATTCACGCGCATCCAATACCATTTTCCGAAAATATCAGCATAAGCTTGGATATCCCTTACTTTTTTAATAGTATATAAGCATGATTTGCGACACGTTGGTAGATGCCAGGGAATATGAAGACCAAATATTTTGCAAATTAGCCCTTTACCCAACGCAGATGATACCAAAATATATTATTTTAAATATCATGTTTTGAATATTTCAAACAATTTCAACAAAACCATATCGAGCCCGTTCCAACGAGGGGTCACATGATATGGTTTTGTTGAAATTGTTTGAGAAATAATATTTTTTCAACTGCTGAATATGCATATTACGCGGGCGGATGTGGTCGATTCGTTGGGTAGAGGGTTAAAATAAGACGAGTCCTTCAAGTGTGGAGTCTGCCGTTGGCTTTCACGAAGGGGACGATGGTAATTTTTGTATAGGTGACAAATGAGTGGAAATAACTGACGACTATAATATGATCATCGAAGGTAAATAGTACGAAGGCGCCAAGGGACTGTGAAAAAGGCTTGTGATGTCTAAACCTAACAAACAATTACGATGAAGAGGATTACAAAACTTATGATGAACTTCTGAACCAGACGAATGTCATGAGAAAAATCCACGATTTCAGAGATACAAGACTGAAAGTGAGCAGAGATTCGAACAGGAACAATGTGGTGAAACCCATATCGAAAGCAAATAAGAAGCGTTCATCAATCAGTCACCAGAAGGGCATGAGAACCACCACGATCCTTCCTTACAATCATAATGCGCTGCTGGAGGTTGAAGGCGGGTCGATAAGCCTCTAATACAGGAGTCAGGAACGAATTGTTGCGACAGATGGTTTTGGATAGACTGATACTGAACGCATTGAATGAAGGAAAAAAAATTAATAGTATATAAAATGAGAAATAAAAAAAAACTAGAAATAAGACCAAAAAAATAAATATGTTAGTGATAAATAATAGAGGATTTACAAGATCTTATGTCTTCGACGGATCAGGATTAGTGGATTCGATGATGGGAGTTTTATCGCTTGCCTTCACCAGTGATGTGGCAAAACAGAACGTTTCGCCCAGCATGAGGGTTGGAAAGAAAAACACGACGGACATGGGTAAGAGAGTCACAATGGAAGCGAGCACTAGAATCACTTTGGAAAGTTGGCAAGAGGAGTGCCGATTTAATTCAGGAGTTGATAACACTGGCGGCTGAACGGCTGAAAATGGCTGAAAATGTCATGAAATCAGAAGTGATTCTAGCAAACATGAAACGTCGACATTTCACGGGTTCTGGCATCGTGCCGATACAGAAACATACTAAGACGTTGAACAGCATAAGATCGGGAATTCAAATTTATTGTGTACAATGAACAAGTTAAAAAACATAAAAAACATAGGTAAAAGAAAAATTGAAAAAACACCCACAAGAATGGAAATCAAAGATTTATCACGGAATGCACTGAAGACCGAGAGATCGAATCACAAATGTCTTCCCCAAAAGCATAAGGGAATTGATTGACCGTGGGAAAATCGAACTGCGGGAAAACAAATCTGTAAAGTCTGTTGATGCGACTGGAGTGGTTGGATTATGACAGATTGTTCAGCAAGATCTCTTTCTCCATCCTAGTGAAAGATATCTCCAGATTGTACGTTTGACAATAAAGGATGGTACCGACTACACTGACAATGACATTATCACATTAGTTCATAACGACATGATGCATCTTTTCAACAGTATACCGAATAAACTCTCGGGCCAAGAGACAGAAACCATGTTTCATCCCGGCCAGGCAACCATGATGTTTGGACTCTTGAAATATCCCGACAATTTTTCCACATCCAAACGAGTCAGTCAACTGTGAATAGCTCTGACGCGACTGTCGACAACATGAGTGCAGCCATGAGATTTAAACATACATATCGTTCAAGCATTGACAGCCACGAGATTTAAACATATCATTCAAGCATGGACGCCCAGAGAACTGCCTTCGTTTAGGATTCCTTTGAAACATATATTTGGATTCGCCAAAGATTACGACAAAATCATCTACGGATTAAAACACAACCTCAATCCAGTTTGTGAAAATGATGATGATGCCATCATGCGAACGACTGCAAGTCTGCAACAGATGCCTGAAAGGTGTATCTGATCAAATAGTCGTGGTTCATGTCACACATACTACTGAATGACGGAGAAAGGATGAAACTCTTCAAGATCATCGATTCGAAAACCAGATTACTGGTGGACTGGTGGAATTTAGAATGAGAAAGTGTGATGTCGCAAACATTCCAAAATTGACACAGTTCGATTGGAGATTGTCGGTGAAATCTTCTTTGGAAAAACCACGTTTCAGCATAGTGGGAGTTCGAATGGAAAAGATCAGATCTCAAGAAAAGAATTAATCTCTATTCGATCATAGCAACTTGAGAGAATTGCAGGTGTTTCTCCATTCCACGAGATATCAAGCCATAGATAGCAATGCCTCGCTCACGGAGAACGATGTTTCGCAGATGTACGGCGATGCTACAGACTTCAGTCAGATCGAACTATCACCACGTGGAGAATTGATAAGCAATCCAAACATTATGCCTAACGAATCCAAAATGTTCTATCTCCTGTTCGTGTTCGACGTCATCACACAGAGTGAGAAACTCAAGAACATCATTCTGTATATTATGGTCACGATGCTGTTGAACAGGAACATATCTGGGTAAACCAAAGCTTTTGTATTTTTCATTTATGACAGAGTGTTGAAATTACAAATGGACGGAAGTAAACTGTCTATCATTTAATAGCTGAAATAAAAGCTTAAAAACCTTTAAAAAAAGTTAAAACAAAAACTATACTCTTCCAAAACCTGAAAAAAATCTTTAAAAAATAAAAAGACTTAAAACACCAAAAAACCTAATTCTAATGTTTCCTAAACTTCCTTATTTTTGCCGTTGAAATATTTTGTTCAATTAAAAATTTATCCATTTTTTTATTCATACAAAAGAATCGCATTTGATCAACTCAGACACTATAGGAGAGGTAGCTTCAGGATTCGTCTTCTTCATCATGAAATTAATTGTATCGGGGAATGGTAGTGTTGTGGTAACCGGTTCTCGTCGGATCACCAGAGTTAAGCAATGTCGAGCCCGGCTACTCCTTGGATGGGAGATAGATTCGGACTCCCGCATTGTGTTCGTATGCAAGGTACTTAACCCCGATTGTCCACATGGGAGCACGATGACACTGTGCACTAAGGCATACTGCAAGTCGATGGTGCTCAGGTCTTGAAACAATTTAACCCTTCATGTGCTGCAGTGTGGAGTTACGATGTTGGGGAGGTGGCAGCTGCTCATTGTTGATCCGTGGTTCTCACCGGAAACTCCGACTTCCTCCAACCGTAAGACTGTCACGGATATGACCATGGCGGTTAAGATTTTAACCCTAAATAAATAAATAAATAAATAAATAAATAAATAAATAAATAAATTCTATCTTCCTCTTCGACTCTCGAAGGTGCTCTGAATTTGCTCGAATATTGTAATATTGATTCTTCATTTTCTCAACTTTATATATATTGTTTTTTATGACTTTCACCACCATGTTGATGACAGCTGTATTCTTCTTGTCATTAGAAGTCAGACTCAGTGGTAGACGGTTGGATTTCTATGCTGGAGGCCCCGAGTTCGATCCCCGTCCGAAACGACCCGCGTTGTGTACCTGGGCAAGGCACTTTATCCCGGTTGCCTACAAGGGGGCACGATGATGCCGTGTACTAAGGCGTACTGCACGTCGATGGTGCACATGTCTTCAACCGCTGTAATCCTGTTTGAGCGGAGCATGAACAGAGTTAGAATGTTGGGGGGCTGAGAGTTGCTCGTGGATGCTCGTTAGTTCTCTCCGGGTTCCTCCACCCGTAAAACTGTTACGATCATGATTAGCCACTGTGCATAAGTATGTGACCTTAAACACCAATGACTAAATAATAAATAAATATTGAATGATGCATCCTCCTATCGACATAGAATATTCTACCTGACCATGTAGTGGTCAATTCTCTCCATTTCTGAAGGACCATTCCAATTTGCCAGAATCTAATGCATCTCTTTCCTCTTCCCACACGGTTATCATCTGTCCTTCTTTTTTTATTTTGCCATGACCCAAATCGTAGTGCAGGCATGTGTCATTAACTCGGGACCGGGAACATCATTTGTGATTTGATTACCTCCCAAGTACAGATCGCTTTCCATTGCAACATCGTTTTCTTAACTCGTCCACATATTTTCTGCTGACTGCATTTGGATTGTATTGTGGATGAGTCCTGAGACCAAATAGTTTGTTACCATCCCTGTCGATGCCAGACTCCATCTTTCCTCCCAATCATTATCTTGAGACAGATATTGTTCATGTTCTCTTCGCGATAAGTCTGATATTTCATAAATACACAGACGCATAAATACACAGGACGACACGCGTGTGTGAATATGTTAATTGATATGGCACGAGGCCTCGAGTTTTATCCTTCCGCGATGGCACAAGTGCCATATTGATTAACTCATTCATCATACACGCGTGTCGTTCTGTGTTTATTACACGCTTTCGCGTCTATAAAACAATTCATTTGATAATTATTACCAAAAAGAACACATTCTGTCGCCAACCAAACTTGCGAGGTGAACCTGTGTTACATTTTCGTCCTCTGAGTTCCAATGTGTTCTATGTGCCTACTGGCACATAGAACACATTGAAACTCAGAGGACGACTTTTAGCTATCGCTGGGGATTGAAATTGTAATTGCGGTGCACGATTTGTAGAAAATTCTAGTGAAATTTCGCTTCTTTATAAAAATAGTCCGTCAACGATTTCCGTTCCATACATGTGCGGAACAGATTTTTATTTTCCGCACGGTTTAGTGTTGCTGTAGATGCGGTTTTCAAGGAACAGGCGTGTAATAGAAGCAGAGTCCACATAGCCTTTATTGGCTGCGATTGATTCAGAATTGCCGTCGCTGATTTGTGCCAGATTTCTGTTCTTATTGAATCAAGAAATGTGATGTGTCTTCATTGTGTTTTTCTAATCATTCAAAACAACGACAATCTTTCATTCCGCAATGTCTACATATTGATTGGTGTCGGCATATGTGGGGTGCTCTTGTATATTCGATATCTTGTGAGAATGCGCATCCTCTTCAGAATGTTTGGAACATAATGTTCTCTCATATATTGCGTGAAACACCTGTGCAAATTGTCAACATAATTTTTTATGACAATGTTGCACAAATCCACAGGATCTGCCAATCATCTAGATTTCAAGTCCAGATTATCAGCCATATATCCACGTAATTATCTCTCGCGCACTTCTCGAAATATGCAACTCTCTGATCAGCATAACATTTGAGTCATGGCGTCGCTGAGCTCTACCAGTGTGGGAATGTTATAAAGCTTGTTTTATTTAATGCTCAGGCATCAATTCACGCTGAAAAATTAAGTCATATTCCCCTGTCGGTCGGCAAAACGAAATATCAAAATGATATTTAGAAATCGATATTTCATCGTAGGTTCGGATGACGAATCACATGTACTTTAAACGAGTCAGCACATCAGTAATGAATTCCAGAGTCCCAAATACAAACGAATTCGAATAATTGATAGTGACAGTGACTAAATCAATTCATTAAATCAGCGGTTTCAAAGTTTGACTTTCTCATTCACCTTCCAGCGAAAAGCCGAAATCACTTTCAAATTTCTTCAGTTCAACTTCACACGTCTTCAGTGCATTGAGTTCAAAAAAAATAAAATGACGTGTCTTGTTATTGAAAATAAGAAAGTGGTGTTTTTTGTTACTGTTCTATTTCTTCGAAACACATTGCGATTATTTCAATTCGCCAGCCTTGGTAAATCGTAAAGTTAGGGGAGAAATAAGACGGGACTACTTTTTGTGCGGATATTCACACATTCCAATGGTTGGAGTTTGGTTGTTGTAATTTTTGTATGGACGCCGGTTCGGCACATAAATTTTGCGCCTTAATGGCAAATAAAGGCCACAAATTGGAGAGGTTGTAGTCGTAGAGCATTAAATAAAAAGAAAATTCACGAAAATTTGATGAATGCGTCGCTCGTGAAGATCCTCATATTTCTTTGTAGCCACTCACGAGATATTTTCGGTATTCATCAAATTTTCGTGAATATCCTCTATATTATTCATGGTCAATAGTTCTTTTTGGGGTTCGTATCTCCTCACGAATTGCTAATTCAAGTACGAAAGACATTCCTTAATGTACGTTTTTCACAATTACACCAGTTCTTCCAAATTTATCAACTGTCATTTTCTGTTTATTTTTTATCTAATTTATTTTTTTTTAATATTTGATTTTTTTGTTTACTTAATATCTACATGACAATTGTTTTTTTCTCGCGATGTAAATCGATGAGGATGTATTGAAAATGATGTTTCAAAGACCATCTTTTGAGAATTTAGGTACACAAGTGTCCAGAAAACATTTGATTGCACAAGGTCTGTATTATAATAAATCACCGATTTTAAATAATCCATCAGTTCTCTGGGTGGTGAGATTCCATACATGTAGGTGCAGAAATAATCATTTCTTCTCGCATTCTTGAACCATGCCACCCAATGAGTGTAATAGCCTGAGAAATCATCATCTAGATCCAAGATTGCGCATTCGACACCATCTCGTGATTTTCTAGGCAATGCATCTCTCAAAAAGACACCACGAAAATGTTTTATCTTCAACGCTTTGACCGCATCCAACAGATCGATGTTAGACAAATGTTCATTAAGTAAAATGACACCTTCTACCGATATATTCGTATTTTCCATTTTTAAAATTCATTTTGAATTCATTCATTTTGAATTTGATTATTTTTATTTTTTTGTGTTGTGTTAAATTTATTTTCGTCAAAAAAATGTTTTTTTTGTTTCATCATAGTTTCAGCTTTTCGACTGAAATTTAATTATTTTTCCCTCCATTATTTCCTTCAACATTTCATTCATCTCTTCACAGTGTCTTTTAAATCTCGTCAAATCCAAATAATTTTGTTGCCAAGTTCCTTTTTGTACTTCTCTATATATGCTCTGTAACGTTTCTCCCAAACAAACATTGGAAATATATTATTTTCTGTTTCATCAAAGCCAACTGTACATGAATATTGAATATTTCC
The DNA here is from genome assembly GCA_031216915.1 of Pictodentalium vernedei. Classification (NCBI taxonomy): domain Eukaryota; kingdom Metazoa; phylum Mollusca; class Scaphopoda; order Dentaliida; family Dentaliidae; genus Pictodentalium; species Pictodentalium vernedei. The sequence goes on from CM062296.1 coordinate 64,640,717, forward strand.
GTGTAACAATGGTGTTTGCCACTTTGAATCATGCTCATTGATTTGTACACTGTGATTTTCAAACAGGCATTATTTATTTTCGTTGAAACAGATTAGTTATTGGTGACGTTTTTTGACACCTTTACTTTTCTTGATTGCCTTCCCATCTAAATGATAAGCATACAGTTCTGACTTCAAACCTACGAATTCCATGATCTGTCTTCTTCCCATCTCGTCTCTGAATTTTCCCACCACCTTCTATTTCACACCCGGTGGAATGTTAGATTTATGATCGCTTGGATAATTGCTTACGTCGTAACAAGTGTCGATGTCTGGCGATAAGTCCCGGTAAAAACCTGCGTACTCTATCTCATAAGATAGACTATCCATGTCGGTGAAGAACAGTTTAGCTTTCAAGTCATATTTTCTCTTAACGTATTCATAATAAAATCGATCCATCAACTGTTTGCTGATGTCCAAGATGCACGTTCCCAACAAACACACCTCTTTCGTGTAATCAGCCACAAGATTTTCATCAAAGAGTGATTGATGTTTGTTGTTTGGTTTCCAAATGATTTCTCTGGCCTGACCCTCTGATGTAACGAGACAGATGTCAGTCATTTTCTTGATGTTTTCCATCAATTTTCCGTACACAGAATTGTTCATAAATTTAAAAAAATCTTTTCTCAAATTTGTTCATGACATGTATTCTCAAATTCGAAGATCTAATTACTTCTTTATCCAGGGCTATTGAATCGGATGATGCCATGTATATTGAGTAATTTCATCTCATAATCTATGAAGAGTTTCAGATTGTCGCAGTAGACTAAATAATTACGTTTGACATTTAAATTTGGAACGAGTTTGTCGGCTTTGTTCACTTCTATTTGTTTAGGTACACACGGATACTGATTTTGTCAATTGTGTAACTTTTTGAGATATTCTAGATCCACCCCAGAAGACAGGGATATTGTCTCCATTTTTTCCATATCTTCACGTTTCTCGACCGATTTGAAATTTCTCTTCGGTAACGGATGACTCATAACCCAACTGTATAAGCATCTAGATATGTTAAGTATTTACTTTGTTCTCACACATTGAATCCTTTGTCAGTGTAGCAATTGCTTGCTTTCAACTAACTGTGAGATATAGTCAACACTCCATCGCTCACACCCTTTACGATCATGAGCAACATGTCCACGTCAGACAATAATTTCAAATGGCTATTATTCATCTGCAATAGAACTTCCCTAGCTAGACCCAGATCCGAGTAATACCAAACCAGATCTTGATCGTTATGTCTCCAACAGACGTCTTGAAAAGTTTCGTCAATAATCGACTCATGTTGATCAAACAATAATGTCCATTGTGATTTCCTGACATCAATAATAAATTGATGATTTTCTCGATATTTTGTTTTGAGAACTTATCCTCAGAGAAAAATATGTTTTTTACGAATTGTTGTGTCCCAAAACATTGACAACGATCATGAGATTTCGATTTTTAAAATCATTGATGTCATGAAGCCTAGTCTGGAAATTCAGAAATTCTTAATTTTCAGTTGAGCTCGACTGCACATTTCTAATAAAAATGGCATTTTTATAAACTTCAAAATATATTTGACAAACTTTCAAAATTTTTATTTTTATTTCCTATCACATATATAACTATCAAATTTCAATTTTATAAAAAAAAATCAATTTTGTTTTCTTTCAAAACTTTTAAAATGATTTGCAAACTGTCAATTTTATAGAAATTTCAATTTTGCTTTCGTTCCAAACTTTCAAAATGATTTGCAAACGCTCAATTTTATAGAAGTTTTTAATTTTCTTTCCTTCAAAGCTTCCCATTTTATTGAAAATTTTTTTTTTTCTTCAAAATTTTATAGATGGTTTGCAGTCATCCTTTTTACTTTTTATTGTTTGTGTAAAAGAAAGAGAAAAATGAACTTCATATTAAAAGAAATAACGGATTTTCTACCATTTCAGAAGGAAACAACCAAGCCAGGTATCTTCTTGAATCGGTAATATCTAGTTTTCCAATTTCATTTATTTCATTACTTTATATTTTATTTATACTTAATTCAGCTACTTTCTTTAACAATGGCAAGAAAAGGGCACAAGCATCAGAGGCAGAGAGTTGCCCAGTCCGGAACTGGCCAGGAACAATCGTTCCAGGCTTATTCTAGGCTGGTCAAGGCTCTGTTCGAGGTGCTTCAACGTTTGCACCACATTGGGTTCTTAGCGCACCATTTGGCAAATCGGGATTTCCCGAAACAGCTGGAGAAGAAAGTAGATGAGTTAGGAGGCTTTCTTAAGCCAGCTCTTCCCACCCCACACATTTTTTCTGTTTTTCGACAGATTAGTGTGGGATGGGCCAATCAAACGTTAAATGCTTTAGTTGAGCATTATAAGATAAATTTAAACCAGTTGAAGTCTAAGATAACTTTGGCTATGCGACCACCTCCTGGACTCGAAAAATAGACTTCAACAGCGCTTCGGCGCGTGCCTTGATCTGGGCTGAAAAGAACTTTAAAAGTAAGTTGACTGATAAGACGATTTCGGCCTATGAGTCTTACATTTCGGAACTTCGCCCAGCGTCTGGAGTAAGGAACAATACGGGAGGGAGCAAGCAAACTCCGGCCCGTGTTGTCCCTCTACCACAATGCGAAAAGCATAACAAGAAAAGATCAAGGCAAAGCACTTCTCCCTCTTCTTTTCCTTCTACTTCTTCTTTCTCTCAGAGTAAGCGTCTCAATTTGCAAACATCTCCGGTGCATATTGTGACTGAAGATGCTCGCAAATTGAGTAACGCTGTCTCGCCTCGTCTTGTTCCTGTACCTCCTACTCCTCCTCAGCCTTTCTTCTCTGATTCTCCTAGTGCTCTCACTAGAACTCCTCCTCCTTCTGTTTCTTCCTCTGCTTCTGTTTCCTCTCCTGCTTCTGTTTCATCTTCTCCCCCTTCTCCTGCCTCTAGTGTGGTTCAACCAGGTATATCGTACTCAGAGAAAGTCAAATCACCGAGCCGCAACTCGGGCCGCTCATTTGATTCTAAATTCTCCCAGTTTCGGCATAAAAGCGGAGTTAATTTTGACAAAAGGAATTGGCGCCTCCCCGATGTTTGTAAAAACATCCTTATGATTGGAAGTTCAAATTTAGGACGCATTGATCGAAATCCCCATCCGGACATCCAGGTGGAGTGTTACACCGGCGCCAAATTCAATCATCTGCGCCCTATGTTTAAAGGACACAGGGGCCAGTCCTGTCCAGTCCCCCAAAAATATTATTAAATATTGGCGTGAATTCACGAAACGATAATTCTGATCTCGTAGTTAAGCAGCTGCGGAATATGCTTAGCGATATCAGGACAAGTTTAGATCACCAAAAATTTATTTCGCTGAACTAAACTTTTCGCAAAAACTCCTTCAGGCTGAGAGGAGACCCCTGAACATCATCAACGAAACCATTCGGAAAGTGAAGGACGTTAACGTTATACCAAAAATTGATGACGCGAAGTTTGATGTTGCTCAGGATTTAATCCATTGGACCACGAGAACCGCCAATATTATGTACGATCACTGGTTGAACCACCTAAATTTAAACTAAGTAAAGGCAAAGGTAGCAGCCGCCTAACAGATGTGGGATTAGGAACTAATGTGGTTAACCTGTCTGGCACCAATGACCTAACAACCCAAGAGAAATCACTTTTAGATCGCGGTTTAACTTTTGTACCAGCTCCAAAGCCTAAAACTGATAACCAAACAAATTTACCATCATACAACTGTAATTTTCTTAGGCAAATGAAATTAGCAGACCGCTTTAGAAACTCCAGCGGACGGAAACTTCCTTTTAAAGAATCATCTGGTTGGTCACTTCCAGATAGTGAAGTAGATCCCGAAATTATTGAGGCTAGCAAACGAATCATCCAAAAGGTGTTCAGCATGAACATACTCTCCGATAAAGACAATTTAACAGTTGGTGAACGGAGAGCCCTCACGAAACTTCGAAAAAAATAAAAAATTAGTAATTAAACCAGCCGACAAAGGTGGGTCGGTAGTTGTTCTATCTCGGGATAATTATATAAAGAAAGCCATGAGACAACTCAGCAATACAAAACATTATAAGAAAATAGATTCACTTATTTGGCTTAGTAATATCGAAAAATTCAATAAGATCTTAAAATTTCTCCTCGACGAAAGTCACATTACCAAAAAACAATTGAAATATTTAACAGCTAAGCTCAGTGCTCAAACAAGACAATTTTATATCCTACCAAAGATCCACAAGGGCCGTTCTTCGTGGACGGATGACTTAACTCCACCCGGGAGGCCAATTGTATCAGACTGTAATTCGGAATCTTATGCGATCTCGGAATTAATTGATTATCATCTGAAACCTATAGCAAATAGACATCCGAGCTATCTAAAAAATACACAGGATTTCCTGTCAAAAATTTCGAAATTGAAAATATAGAAAAATGCAATTCTGGCTACTTTGGATATCGACAGTATGTATACGAACATTGATATTGATAAAGGTGTTAAATCAGTTAAAATGCATTTGGAAAATATCCGGATGCGAAACGCCCGGATGAACAAATTTTGGATCTTTTAGAGCTGAGCTTAAAAGGTAATGACTTTCAGTTCAATGGAGAATATTTTCTACAAATAATGGGTTATCCTATGGGCAAAAAATTCAGTCCTAATTTTGCAAGCATTTATGTGGCGGAATGGGAGGAAAATGCCTTAAGCAAATGTGCAAAGCATCCTCTCGTATATCTCAGGTATTTAGATGACATTTTTATTATTTGGGAACATTCAAAAGAAGATTTTGATGAATTTTTAGAAATTTTGAACAATCACGATCCAAATACTAAATTGAAAGCTACTATCGAGTGAAAATTCTGTTGATTTTCTCGATGTGACCGTGTATAAAGGCAAGCACTTTCAGGCGTCCGGTCATTTAGATTATAAAGTGTATTTTAAACAAACTGATTCACATCAATTGTTGCACACAAAATCATTTCATCCTCAACATACATTTAAAGGTATCATCAAATCACAACTCATTCGTTTCCACCGCAATTCAAGTGATAAGGTAAATTTCAATGAGGCTTGTTCTACTCTATTTGGCGCCCTCAGATCGAGAGGATACTCGCTGCGCTTTTTGCGTACCTTAAATTCTCAAACTTTGAAAAAGCTCGAAAGTCCAGCTGAAACCTCTGATTTCGATCCACTGAAGATTGAACACAACAGACCGTTGCAGAATGGTAGTGGCGCGGTATTTAATTGCAAAAAGCCTCGATGTAGATTGCAAACGTTTATGCCTGATCAGAAAGAGGAATTTTCATCCGAACAAAGGAAAAAGCATTATCAGATCCGTAACCCCCTCCATTGTGATTCACCAAACATTATTTACCTTATCACATGTAAGCGCTGTCGGAAACAGTATGTTGGTCAAAGTCAAAATCCTTTCCGAGAACGTGCTAATAGACACAAACAGGATATAAAACACAATGCTGATGCCCCAGTAGCACAACATTTTAACCTTCCTAGCCATTCTTTGGACGATTTCGAAATCCATCCTATTGAACAACCACCAATTAAAGACACATTAGAAGAAATGGATGCATTTAGAAAAAAACGGGAAGCTCTTTGGATCAATACGCTTCAAACCCTCTGGCCATTTGGTATGAACATATCAGAGGGCGAATGCGAAAGGAGGTCCATCATTCCTTTCACTTTAACGTACAACAGACTGAATATCGAAATAGCAAAAATGTTAAAAGATGAATTGAATTTTACCAATGCTAAATTAAATGAACCTTTGAATCTTCGACCTGTCATCGCCTATAAGAAAAACAAAAGCTTGCGTAACATCCTTGTAAGGACTAAATTATAGCCCATCAATGAATAACCTAAATTTTTGCCAGTCAGTTTAACCAGTTCCTAAGCTTATCACTTAGTTTAAATCAATTTTATGTACTTTTTTTGTCATATTTGAAACCCATCAGGGTTCAGTAAATGAAAAACATTTTTCGGCGGCATATTAAAAGAAAAAAACGTTTCAGTAGGAAATGTCTGTGCCAGTGCGATTTTTTAACCTCAAACACCCACACGCATACACACCTCAAACACCCACACACACCCACACACACACACACACACACACACACACATAATGAATTATACCATGTAATGCATATGAAATCAATGAGAATCAATCTCTTTTTTCAAATTTCCTGCTTAAGGTACAGAATACAGAATTCGGCACTTCTGTTATGCATTTTTTAGGATGAAAGACTCTGACGCCGATGGGAATCGAACCACTGGCTTGATGAGAGCACATTTCTGCGGCACCAATCGCCTTGCGAAACTGGGCCAGCGCCATAGACCACTCGACTACCGACAAGCCCCAAAAAGGCATGCTAACAGGTCGAGGGTCCATGGAACTGGCATACGATAGAGTATGGAGGGAGGGTATGTGGCGCAAGCTGGAGGCTCTAGGCTTTGGAGGCGTGTTTGTTGGGATTATGAAAGCATTATATAAAGATGTACAGAGTGAACTTAGCCTGGGAAACATTACAATAAAATAGGCCTAAAACAGGGGTGTTTCCTTTCGCCAATTCTGTTTGCATTGTACATCAAAGGTTTAGGAGATGAACTCCTGCATAGCGACGAGGGGGTTGCAGTTGGTGACTTGAAGATCCCAGGGCTATTTTTTGCAGACGATATGGTGCTAGTGTCAGAAAGCGAAGGGGGGCTGGCGAAGATGCTGGGAATTGTTGGGAAATATGGGAGCAAATGGAGACTCGAACTTAATGAGAGCAAGAACAAAGTTATACCTGCGGGCCGCAAAGTGGACGCCACTCGAAGGTGGAGAGTGGGGGAGTTCTGCATTCCGGAAGGTAGCAGCGGACTTCTTAGTGTAGGAGAGACTAGTGACTATGAGTAGCTGGGGGTAAATATAAACATCACAGGAAGAGGCATCCACACAAATAAATTGATTCTGAAGGGGAAGCGAATCTTTAGGCAAATGAAACTTATAGGGAGAAACAGTTTTAATAAGGTTTTCGTGGGGAAAACCATTTGGGAAATGGTGGGTTTGCCAATTATAACATACGGTACGGAAGTTGTACCCCTAAACCAGACGGCTGTTAAGAGATTGGAAATCCTGCAAAACGATGCAGGCCGATGGATAACAGGGTCGAGTAATGCCGCAGCGCTAGAAGCAATCAGAAGTGAGCTTGGGCGGATGAGGATCAAGGACAGGATAGACCTATTGAAACTCGGTTATCTTAATTATTTGGTAAACCTTCCCGATAGCCGATGGTGTAAAGTAATGTTCCTGAGAACTTTCAACTCAAATATCAAGACGGGGTGGATGGTCCAAGTGAGGGAGCTAGTAGAAAATTACTCACCGGAGATCTCGGACCTGGACGTTGGGGCAAACCAGGGTAAAAAGATCGTCAGAGAAAGGGTCATGGAGGATTGTAACCGTAATTGGCGAGAGGGGGTCAAATCAAAGAGATCTTTGGGTGGCCTGTGTGATAACGAGAGGCCTGGTTTTGAAGAGTACCTTGATGGCACCTTTGGGGGGTCACTGTTGTTCCAGCTGAGGTCGCGGTCCCTGGAGCTGAGGGGACAAATTGGGAAAAACAGTGAAAAGGAGAGCCAGATGTGTAATCTGGGCGTGGTGGAGACCATGGAACACTTTCTTCTAGAATGCCCAAAATACCAGTCTAAGAGAACAAGATTCACGGGGAGTATAATGGGGAAGTGGGATTGGAGAATGAAGGAGATGTGGTTAGGGGGCGACTCAAAGTAGAGGGTTAATATGCTAATCGGAGAGAATGGGAAGAATGGGGCAAGGGATGTCATCAAGCAGTTCGTCTCCGAGTGTTGGGAGGAGAGAAGAAGCGTGGGAATAGGGAGGCAGTTGGTAGAACAGGGGTAACCAAGGCCTTCTCATACGAGAACCGCGACAAATCAGCGGCCGGCTAAAGTGTTATTATTACTTTCGTAACTACTTTCAACCCAGACAATCCTTTTCCTCTTTATCCTATCTATTGTGGACTTGTTAAAAGATAGTGAACGGATGAAGAAAGTACTGGAAAAATACAACTAATTAAATGAAAGAGACAACCGGCAAATCTTAAACAAATGTTAACGCGGGCGACGTTTGAGGAGGAAACGAACATCCCAGCGGTCTCCAAGTGTAAAAATAAACGATGCGGAACCAGTAAGGTCCTAATCGAGTAAAATTCATTCAAATTTCAAAATGCTGCCTCCCTCTTTGTTGTGAAAACACCCCTCACATGTATATCATTATATCGTCGCATGAGTGCTAGAATGTTATGTGTCCCCTATGGGCGTACTTTGTCCTCTATGGAGTACTCTGTCCCCTGTGGGAGTACTCTGTCCTCTATGGAGTACTCTGTCCCCTGTGGGAGTACTCTGTCCTCTATGGAGTACTCTGTCCCCTGTGGGAGTACTCTGTCCTCTATGGAGTACTCTGTCCCCTGTGGGACATAGAACATTATAGCACTCAGGCGACGATATGTCCTGTAGGTTATAGAGTGTTCGGGCTGCAAAACGGAGTGAGTACTTTGGGAATATTATAATTCCTGATGGGTACGGGTGTGGGATGGGAAAATCTCACCCGAGGGCAAGATATTTGGGCCAGACACGAGGCTTGCCGAGTGTCTGAACCAAATATCTTGTCCCGAGGGTGAGATTTTCCCATCTCAAATCCGTACCCATCAGGGATTATTTTTCTCTCCCCACCATACAATGGGTTCCGTTAGCCAGAGGTAATCAGCGGTCACGTGCTGATATAATCAACTCATTTGGTATTCGTTGTTTTGAAAAACTAATAACACCATCGGATAGAGTATGCAAAAGTTATGTATATACCAAAAGTATATACCACGGAATCGATTAGGAACGGTGGCAGCTTGAGGGTTGAAGAGTTTTGGAGCATCGAACTTTGATCACACAGCATTCCGATGACGTCAATATGAATTAGTTGGTAGCAAGAAACTGATACGATATGCATAACGTCATAATAACGTTGTAAATGTATAACGTCGCGTGGGTGGGGTGGGACACATCTGTCTCTCCCTGCTATCTCACCCTGGACAGACGTATGTTACACATGCAGTGGGGGGGAGAAAAGTAATTTCCTCCGAAAAAAGTCTCTGGCCACAAAAACACATTGAAGATAAAAAAATCGAGAAAGCTTTATGTGAGTAAACACATTGGCGCCGGTAACAAAGGAGAAAAACACAGGTCTTAACACTTTTTAATGCAACGATAAAATGTCACCCCTAGCGAAGGAAAGATTTTTCATAGATAAGTTCAGGCCCTGTTTAAATCGAGACTGAAGGGAATTGCTCTGTCAGCTACAAAAACACCCACAGCCACACACGACCATGACCCGAACAAAATTCGGGCTCGCCTGCGGCTCTGATGCATGATGACCTCTATACATGGTGGAAATAGGAAGTTACGCTCCAGCAGCGAGATTTGGTGAATATCCAAGGCTGCCTCCATAGCGCAATGTCCGTAAATGATCAAATAAACAAACTAATACAGCCTCATAACGCGACTAATCTAAATTAAAGTTCATTCGATTTGTTTGGGTGGAGAACTCCACGCATGTGTGTGTTTGTGTGTGTGTGTGTGTGTGTGTGTGTGTGTGTGTGTGTGTGTGTGTGTGTGTGTGTGTGTGTGTGTGTGTGTGTGTTGGAGAGTGAGGGAGGGGTCAGTAATGGGGGGGGGGGCAAACCTGTAGTTACCTTGTTTATACAAGACATTCCTAGCTTACAATTACTCAGTTAATATCTTGGCACCTCCTGGGTTGCTCCGAAATAGCAACCCCTTACTTATGAAAACCTCTTTTATACACACAACTCCCGAAAGCAGACCAATATTTATTTTGAAGATTATATACCGTTATTCGAGTGCGACTGGATTTGAAAGCATCACCTCTCTCCAAATTTAATGTTATGAAAAGAATGACCAGTAAATATGTTTAATCCGGTCCTTTATTCTACAAATGTATAAAAGAAGGATCACTTGTAGATAGTTTTATATCTGAAAAGATGTATATATTGAAATATATAAAGTGAAATTATCTTTGGTGACTACTTTGTGTTAAGTGTATATATATACATTTCTTACTCTCTATGTATATTTTGTTACGTTTTTTCCCCGTCAATTATACTTTTTTACTTTTTCTATATTTATAATATATATATTTCACGTCACAGACATACAGACTTATTGAAAGAAGCAAGATGTCACTTGCTTGAAATCGAGAGATATCCGTCGAATCGATCGCATCCATATTTCAAAACACCAAACGAAAAATAGACAGTTTTCCATTTTCTGACGACTTGATATTATCCACATATGAGAGATCACCGCCGAATTAACGAATTCCGCAGATGAGATACTCAAAAATCGACTTAAAATTCACGAGACGTAATAAAGTCGGCCAAATCGCTACTTCGAAAGGTCCCTTTTCTCATAGGACTATATTTTGATGTACCTCCCAGCGAACCCATCTGAAAATCCTTTATTATGGGTCTGAGTTAATCGACGATCTCTCTGTTCGCTCGCTCCTGGGTGTCTATCAAGGGTTTAAACAACTCAGTCATCTCTCATTTCATCTTGATGTCGCTCCTTCGTTTCGTCGTATTGCTCTCCCGAATATTCTTCACCTGTTATATAAATAAACGAACCGTCTCCTCTCTCAGCTTAGGCTAACACGCTCGATATATCAAGTTTTTTTGTAATCTACTTTTATTTATGTTTTTCGATATTTTTTCTATTTAAATATATAACAGAAAAAACAGGTGATTTTTTTTTCTCTCTCTATTTCACTACCTCAAAATTCGCATCAATATTTGTGGCGATGGCGACGTTATTATTTCTCTCATTCTCACAATGTCTCAGAGATTTCTCGAAGTCATGAAGAAGGAGAAGAAACACACACCGCTTCTTACGGTTCAAAATTTCCCCACTGGAATAACAGTGGCGACAATTGGAAATTGATAAATTTGATGGATGTCGAGGTCGCGGCACGTTAGAAATTCAAATTGAACGTTTGTATGGAGAACAGGTCTCAAAGCACGCCTTTTCTTGCCCACTTACCGCTTCTTTCAATTTCTCAAGCATTTCCCCTTCGGATTAACATTGAGCAAAATGACTAAAATTGAAAATCTGACGGATGCCGTGAGCCAAAAAGGAGTAAAATGAAAGGAGAAAACCCCAACTTTATGCAATACTCTCAAAACATTCCCACTGGATTAACCCTTTTACCAAAGTAACGGCAAAAACCGTCCTGCGCTATTCGCAAAACTCACCAATTAATTTTCATTTTTTGTCTTAAAACATAGGCTTTGACCATCTTTCGTCGCGCTCGTTCCAATGAGGAGTCATAACCTATGTTTTTGAGACAAAAAATGCAAAAAATAGTTATTCAACAATATTGTTTGCAAGTATCGTTTTCTTTCCATGTTAGGTAAAGCGTTAACACTAAACAAAAATTCGATGATGGGAAAAGTATTTATTTTCACAAAGACTTTACATTTGTGCGACGGTTATTGTTTTAGACTTCCACTCCACATCGTTGAAGTTTAAGACACATTTATAAAAGTTTCTTCATGAATTGCTAATTTATCGAGAGGTTTTGAGAGATGTGTTAGTGGTATTCTGGGTCCTATTCTCTATTACAGAAAACTATTAGGCAATATTTCAAGTTGATAAAATTTGAAAATGGTCAACTGTAATACTGCAATTCGTTTCGGTACAAAAATTGAGCATGCCCGTGTCATTCACACGCGAATAATATATTATATTATATATAAAATAAATAAATAGGTCCCAGGGCCGGTCATCAGATTTAAACCACGAGTGGAATAAAACCCATATCCTACGAGTGGTTTAAATCTAATTACCGGCCCTAGTACCTATTTGTTTTATTTATACCATGCTCATAATAAACAATCGACTTTGTCACTTAAAATAGTGAAAAACGACGCTCTCAATCGCAAACACACGGGTTTGTTTTGTTTACATTTGCGCCGGTCGGCAGTACTTCCGGTTGCACGTGAATGCTTGATTGATTGACAGCTAGACACATCGTCAAAGTTGATTGAATTTACCTTGCTTTTTGAGTCGAATTATTATTAACAATTCTTAAATTTAATTTTAAATACTTAATTGTAGGTATTTTAAACTTAATAAATCATTGCACGTAGTCGATAGTACCGCAAACGTATTATGTTTGAATGAAACATCGCGAAGTGATAATTTATCGAAGTTGGCAAATTGCGTCAAAGGTCAAGTTGGATGCACTTCCTACTATGGGTGTAATTTTTTTAACCCTTTACCCAACGAATCGCCCGCATACGCCCGCGTAATATGCAGTTGAAAAAATTTAATTTTTCAAAATATTTCAACACAACCATATCATGTGACCCCTCATTGGAACGAGCTCATTGAGCTCGTTCCAATGAGGGGTCACATGATATGATTTTGTTAAAAAAATTTTGGAAAAATTTAAAAAAATGATATTTAAAATAATAAATGTTGATATCGTCTGCGTTGGGCAAAGGGTTAACAGCAGTAGATGCTTTACATCGGTAGTGGAGTTAAAACCTAAAATGTAACATACAGGCTTCTCACAGGCAATAACATAGGTTGATGTGTTTTATACCATGTTCACCTCAGTTCGTTTCGTGATAGAATTTTTGTTGGCACCTACCTGGCGGTGTTCCTTGTCTTTTTCCTCCTTCTGAAGATCAATCAATGAAAAGCGGAGATCCTCTTCCCAGGTTACGCCCAGAATATAGTTGATCATGGCATCTACCATGGTACTCTTTCCAGACCCTGTAGCTCCAATAACCAATATGCTCCTGTCCGTAGCTGTCAAATCAGGTTCACCTGAAACGTAAATTAAATTCCGCTGAAGAGGCAAATAAATTCCACTAAATATGTACCAACACAACACTTTCATAATTCACATGTCCATAATGTCCATATCCACTTGAGGAGAGAGGAGTATTTTTACTTAGGATAAGTTATATTTTCTTCCTAATTTTGGCGCAACGTTGTTCACCTCTCAGTGGTCACAAGTTGTCAGAAAATTAAGCAATATAAGTTTGTAAATTACTTGATAGTTGGGGAATCGTTCGCAAGCTAGCGATATCTCAGTACTTATGTAGAAATATCGACACAAATTCAGTTTTAAAAAATCCGTGTCTGAGAGAGAGAGACAGAGAGAGAGACAGAGAGAGAGAGGGAGAGAGAGAGAGAGGTATCATTTATACCTTCACTACAATGTAATATCACACCCAATTTTGTCATAACTGACAGGTTTTGTCATATCTCAACTTTTGCAATATAATGTGCTAGGTTTTCTCATAGCTTGTTATACAATCTCCATATTATGTCAGAAACTGAGATCATGAGTTTTGCAATAAATATCGACAGGGTTTGTCATAAAAAAGGCTTATTAAAAATCGCCAGACTTTATCGTAAACTGAGGTCACGAGTTTTGTAATATAAATCGAACTGGTTTGTTCTACAAAAAAGTTTATTATTTTTATCATAGAAATCAACAGGTTTTGCAAGACGGAACCTTACATTGGAGTATTGCAAAACATCCGATTTGACACCTCTTTTGCCCTGAGACTAACGTGTACTGGTTATCGACTATCTCCGACGTCACTTTTGGACTTCAGTGACGTCACACTTTTGTCAACATTGTCCTTCTCGTAGATTTTGGATTAAAATTTAGCACTTGGGAGTAAGCACGTCCCGAAAGCCGAATGGGTTTGGTCTCGATCGTATGTACGTCATGTTTTGACGTCGCTAATGTATCTGCGTAAATGATGACAGTTTTTTGTTTTGTTACTTCACTACTTAAAACTTATTGCGCTCCCATTTGGCACCGAGAGTAATTTTGACCTGAAAGAAACATGAACTGGATTTCGTTTCGACCATCACCGAGCGAACAATTTGACACCACTGACGTGACATTTTTTTGCGCAACGCGTTATCTCTGTATATTTCTGTCGTTGTTCTTACATCTCTAGAGACACTGGGGGGGGGGGGGGGGGGGTAGTTGGTTCATTGGATAACATTTACAAAGGAGGAACATTTGTTTTGCCTCGACTGTCGCTGACGTCACATGTTTTGCGAAGTTCGTCTCTTACAAAATCAAGAGGCAAAAAATTGGAAACTGCGGAGACTGCGGTCAAGATCGTCTAGAAATCAAAATGGGTCTTGAATATCTTCTGCATTATTTTATGAGGTATCCGATATCAATGATACTTCAACAGCGGTGGCGTCCGGATTCCCCAGAGAGAGGGGATGGCTCTGATTTCGGACGAGGAGAGTGTGTGTGGTCTAGTGCGTTCCACGACAAGCCCACTATAAAGGAGGGTTGTGTGGTGAAGCCCCTAACACCTCCCTCCTCCTCGCACGTCTCTGAGTAACAGGGGCTTTCGATCTTACTGACTTCTGCATTTCACGTCATTGAAGACACATATTTGTGCAATTCACTGTTCGTAGTTACCTTACATAATTTTGCCAATCTTTCGTTCAGTGCTATGCAGCATCAATGCGTTAGTATGTATATGTTCTGGGCGAATATAATTTATTACACCCTGAGTGGTAGATCACGACATACTTCTATCTAACGGGGAAGGGCTGTTTTTAAGAACCAGGCGTAGATGGTTTAAAAACGAGCTCACGAAAGCGGGTGAATTTTGTCACTCTTGCAGGTTATCGTCAACCACACACATGTATCGTCATAGCTAACAACTACTGCAAATTATGTGCTTACGTCCAGTTCGTATATATGAAAAGTATAAGTGCTTGTTTAGAAAAAATGGTCGAGTATTAATAGACAACGACAGTTTACCGCACCAAATACGCTAACAAAATATTATTTGGAAACATCGCCCCAGCATTATGTCAGTTATTAATCAACATAAACGTCTGAGCTTCTTCACGAACATTATTTTGTTACTACCTGTTAAGCACTGCATCCTGGATATTCAACACCCGATAAAAAATAATGTTTGTGAAAACCCTCGCATAACATGTAATTACTTTAAGTTTTAATGTCACCTTCCACTCCCCGATCATTTTTACTTTAGCAAAGTTAAGATTTCAATGCGTTTTTAAATATCTATTTTACATATTTACCCCCCAAAAAATGAACCAAAGTTGGCATTTTAAATGACAGGATCATGTTAGTAGGAATTTCTAATGGTGGTTGCTTATACTTCGCCCGGCAATTAGTACTCTTCAACACTAAAAGCACTAAACCTTTGCAAACCGTAAAAAACGATGTCTAGAATCTGGCATTTTGAAGCAGCGTATAGCTCCCACTAACCGTCGCTTATTATCTTGAAATTACAAGATACTGATATATAATTACAAGATGCTAACTTGTAATTACAAGATACTATTAGTTACCCTTGTGTTTTCCAAGGTGTATGGGAATGTACACGGGTTTGGGAACTCATACACCCTGAGGCGAAGGTGAAGGGTGTATGAGTTCCCAAACCGGTGTAAATTCCCATACACCTTGAAAAACACAAGGATAACGGATTTATTTCCAAGAATTTTGATGTACTTAATACTTTAACCTACATTGTGGGCAAAAACAGAATGAAAATTTATACTTTGCAAGTTTCTTAAATAAAACCAGACAAATATGGATGTCATTGGAACTGGCTCAATGAGCCAGTTCCAATGACATCCATATCTGTAACATTTATTGCACATAAATATTAAATTTCTTGTATTTTTATTTTTGTTCTAACATAACCGAGCAGAAGGTATGAATTAATAATTAAAATGGGTACTTGTTTAGCCATACAGCTTGCTCGTGTTTCTTCATGTTTTTACACCGTGGTTAAACTCGGTGCAAAAAAGCCACTGTGGATTGCAAGTTACACCGTACCTCTCAGCCAATCAAAATGCAGTATTTTGTTTCATTCGGGAATAATAACTTGTATTTACAAGATGCTAACTTGTAATTACAAGTTACTGTATCGTAATTTCTACTTAGTCAACTTGTAATTTCAAGTTATCTAACTTGTAATTATAATTTAATAACGTGCTATAACAAGCTATTAATCTTTAATTTCAAATTAGCTGACTTGTAATGACAATTTAAAATCTTGTAATTGCAGTGTTGATAACTTGTAATTACAACTGGGTATCTTGTCACGTGGTTATGTGCCGCACGCTTGATGGTCTAGTGCGGGAGATGTTGATGAATTGTGTCTATCTCTGTTTGTTTAATGTTAGGCCTGGGTACTAAGTACTCATGTTAGGCTTTTTTACTACCTTTGGGGTTCTATGTGTAGTACGTAATGCTACGCGATGTGTTGGTTCTACTTCTGTCTAGTGTGGTGTTATAGTATGGGGGTTTTTGCCCGTTTTGGTCCCTTTAGTCTTTGGGACACTGGTTGATGGTCAAACGCCTTTCATTATATACTATCTCCCAACAATTCGATTGTTCTGGGGTGCAAGGGAGAAGGTCATTTATGTTTCCTACATAATATGTATCGTCGAAGATCCTCCCTACATTCTCCATTATAGCCTTTATTACGCTAAATCCCAGGTTACTCATACTGACCAGTATTCTCTAATTGGGATATTTTTGAACTATTGAGTATAAAACTAGGTGGAACGTGGTTTGTGGACCATTCGGACTATGGGGGGGGGGGGGGGTTGCTCGAAGACAGAAGAGAGTGGTGGCCGAGTGGATAAGTGCGCTGGTCTCTCATGCCAGAGATCCCGGGATCGTTCCCCGATCGGGGAAAGTTCTCGAGGTGTCCAAACACTCTCTGTCAGCATCAATTGTGGGGTTGATGTTGTCACAGCGTACCGCCCTATCCGGTGGGATGAAAAATGGCTGTCCTATGTGCGGAGAGAGACACACTCCGTGCAGGCTAACGGTCCCTTCGTAGTATTCGAGAAGAGCTAGGCCACGAGGTTGCCGCTATGAAGGTCACCCCACCACCCACGCCATTGAGCCAAGGAGAGACGTTAATATAAGTTGCATAACTTGTTCGCCAATCCTTGTAAAACAAATAAGATTAAATATCCGTATGCTCGATGACAACAATAGCTTGAGGACTACTGGGTGCTGGTGCTGGTATTGGTGGGTTGGGATAATCCAGACATTTTGATAGATAGTGGCGGCTGATGGACTTTGAGGGAGTAGCTGAGACAATGGAGGAATTAAAACAGTAATCGATGGTGAAGTAGTTGGTGCTGTATTTGTGGTGGTTGCTATTGAGATTGTTGGTCACGAAGCTGCCGTGGTTAGTTTTGTAATGGTTGCTGTGTTTAGCGGTGTAGTTGTGTAGTTGTGGTTGTTGATTACGTTTCTAATTAGCTTCGTGCTGTATTTATAATGGTGTTAATAGATGTAGTAGTTGAGGTTATCCTTGTTTTTGTAGCTGTTGGTGTAGCTGTGGTCGGTATTGCAGTTATTGTTTTTTAATAGCGCCTGTCTGTAGGCAGCATATTTGCTCGTGGATCAAAATATTGGCTTTTTCCATTTTCCTATTTCGTTTTCGGGAATTATTTCTACATATGATGTTCGGGATGCTACCAAGAATATCAGAAAAAAAAACTTTGTTTACATTTATTTCGATTTATATGCACTGTTGATATATCTTTTCACCGTCAATCTGTACAGAAACGCTGAGCATCGCTCACGCTTACTTCATTGTTTCCAATACGAACAACAGTTACATTGTATGCGCTTCCATTGATGCTGAACGACAAGCTTTCCGCACAACACACAGAATGACCACTGCACTCGTCACCCAAAATTAAATATTTTTTCTGGGTTCAAATATAGTTCTGCGGAAATGCGAGAATTAAAGCCATCATTCCTGAACTGTGATCTAAAAACTTACAAATCTTTTCTTCTCCTCAATGATGATGTGATGAATAGGGCTGTCACGATTTTTTAATTTAGGAATCGATTAATCGTCGCAAATAATCGATGATAATCGATTGATCGTACCTAGATGACCCCCATCTCCTTCTCTTTGAAGTCGATAAAAATGAAGTTGAAGTCAGTTGGCCTACCTCAAGTAAACAACGAAGACGATCCTCTTTTAGTTACATTCAAAGCTTTGATGTTCTGAACTTTTGAACCGTCAGTGTAATAATCAAGACCGGTCGGCAGTTGTGAACTTCGCAACTGCCGACCGGTCTTGATTACTACACTGACGGTTCAAAAGTTCAGAACATCAAAGCTTTGATGAATGTACCTGAAAGACAAATGCTTCCAATAGCTTCTTGGGGTTTAACATCGATGTTCTTAACTCTTTACCTTTAGAAAGAATAGTTTTTTCAACATATTTTCTTTTAATTGTTAAACGTCTAAAACGGGATATAATTTACCGATCATTCGACAACGAAAAATACTAATCGATTTCGCCGTGACCGATCAACAGTCGATTAATCATGACAGACCTAGTGATGAATAATAATAATCTCATGACATCCTTCGTAAGAGACGAAATGAAAATGAATAAAATCTTATCCTTATTAAGTTAGTCACCACCGATTCCAAATCTAATAATGCTCAAACGACTAGTGAATTCCAAAGTCGACTAGTCAAAACCCAAAATTCAAGTCGACTTCGACTAGTCATTGGTGATAACCTGTCTCCTTATAACAGTGTTGGTGTTCCGGTAGAGTGCTGAAGGTCCAAATTTGGCTTCACTTGGGCATTCATATATAGCAACTTACTGGAACATTATTCTGTTAATGTGCTTCTAATTATGCTAAGAGTGAAATTATATAGTCTTATTTAATTTGCCTTGTTGCGATTTATTGGAGAATGCCTATAGGCTCTACTAGTACCAGTTAAACGAACTACTGTCACTACTATTAGATGGCAATAGATGTATACATTGATTGCCCAATATTGCTGTTCAAACTGTCTGACAGTGGCTCAGAAGGGATACTATTTACCTAAAAGCTTGAACTCCTCCGACTAGTCGACTGCACAATTGAGAGTCTACTACTGGTTTGCCCAGTGTCGACATCGACTAGTCGACTAATACTAGTCGACTAATCGTTTGAGTACTAAAATCTAACGATCTCGAGTTGTGTCGAGGGAATGCTTGTTACTCGACACAATCGACGATAACAATATTTCAATATCCATGATAACTGAAACATGGTTAACTCCAAACGACACATTGACTATCGGTGAGATCATTGCCAACGGCAAGATATTTACACACAACCCCCGGGAGGTCACAGCGAGGTAGAGGTGTGGATGTAATCTGTAATAACACAGTGAGAGTTAAATGTAAGGCATCTCAGACTTGAGTGCATTATTGTAACAATCGACTCACACACAGTTCGCCTCATTGTCATTTATCGGTCCCCACAGAGCTCCAAAAACAAATTTACAGTCAATCAGTTCATTAGCGAATTCCAAGACTTCCTAGGGTGCATTACTGCGCATCCAGGAAATTTCATCATTGGAGGTGATTTTAATTTCCATATGGAGAAGCAAATTTCCAGTGATTCTTCTAAACTACTTGATCTTATCAGTTCAATGAATTTATGCCAACATGTTCGGAGCACTGCCCATAAAGATGGCCACACATTAGATCTGCTGATCACCGGAGAATCCGATGCTGGTCTTGTTAAAAATGTATTAATTGTTGATCCTGCAATCTCAGACTATTTTATGATTATCTTCGATTTGGCACTTCCCCATCTCTCACCTGTCCGGAAAAAAGTCACATACCGTAAATACCGAAGTATTAACCTTGATAAGTTCACGATTGCTATTGCTTCGTCTCCCGTCGCTAAAATTAACGAGATGGAAATTGTTGACAGCACTGAATACAGCCTCACTGGCTCACTTCAAGAAGTTATTGAGACGTTTGCGAACTTTTAGCGTACGCCCTTGCTCACTGTGGTTCAGTGATGAGATTGGGCGCGCAAAAGATTTACGATGAAAACTAGAGCGTCAGAGGCGGCAGACGAAACTATGTGTTTACAGAGAGATGTTTGTCAACCGGTGAAATGTTGTAAACAAACTGGTCAAATACGCGAAACAGAAATACTTTTCGCACTTATTGTCAGCTAATGTTAATTCTCCCTAGTGCTTCTGTATCGTCAAAAGACAACCGTACTCCAAGAACATTCGTCATCCAAAGACCTGGCGAATAGATTTTCTTCTTCCTTTTCTGAAAAAAATGAGACTATCAGAGCTTCGCTTGATACAAGCTAGCAATCTGATCTTTGACAGGGGGCCGACATTCCATGCACCTGTGTTAAAGCTGTTACACAGTTGTCCCAGTTCAACCCTTTGGCTACAACATATATCCAGAGGTTAATATACAAGGCATCATCTAAGCAATGTATGCTAGATATCATTCAAACTTGATTGTTAAAAGCATCTCTTTCGGAGTTAACTACACCGATCTTGATACTGGCCAATGCCTCTCTCGAGTCTGACGTTTTCTTTCGACACGCATGAAACATGCTTTAGTAAAATGTCTTCTCAAAAACCCCACTTGACCCAAAGATTCTGATAAACTACTGACCGGTCTTTAATCTTTCATTCCTATCAAAGATTATTGAGCGTGCGGTGGCTTCTCAGCTGAACTCTCATTTGGCAGCCCATGGCCTAGCCGAAGTTAACCAATCTTTATACCGATCTTATTGCAGTACAGAAACGACGGTTCTCGGGGTCCAAAATGACATACTCCTATCCACAGATAGGCACAACCTACCATACCTTGTTTTGTTGCATTTAAGCGTCGCTATTGACACCATAGATCATAAAATACTCATTGAAAGACTGTCAGTGAGAAAAGGCCTCACTGACCGAGCACTTACTTGGTTTTCGTTGTACCTTAATGGTCACACACAGTGTGTCCTTATTAGCAGTGAGTCGCCAGACAAAGTCACACTACGTTTAGGCGTCCCCCAAGGATCTGTGCAGGGTCCCCTACTGTACACTATCTATGTCTTACCTCTCGATGATATTACCCAAAGCCATGGCCTTGTATTTCTTTTTACGTAGATGACACACAGCTGTATATTAGTTTTACTCACGCCTTTGAGCCTGAAACATGCAGTAAGATTGAACTTTGTGTTTCAGACATCAAGGCATGGATGTTTAAAAACGTTCTTAAATTGAACGATGACAAGGCAGAAGTATTTATATAAGGTCTACCTTATCAACTTTTAAAAATATGCAAACTGTCCCTCAATATTGGAGGTTCTACGATAAAACCCAGAAGCTGTGTTCGAAATTTAGGTTATTTCATGGATGAAAATTTGGCCGCTGATGAACACATCAAACATGTCTGTCGCAGAACATTTTTTCATCTTAGAAATATTAGCAAAATTCGACCCTTCATTGATACACAGACGTCACAACAGCTTTTCCACGCCTTTGTTACCAGTCGCCTCGACTACAACAACTCTTTTCTGATTGGCTCTTAAACATCTACTCCTGGAAAGCTACAACACATCCAAAACTGTGCTGCACGGGTCATAACCAGACCTAAAAAGTACTGCCATATAACACCAGAACTCTCTGAGTTACATTGGCTATCCGTTAAACAAAGAATTCGATTTGAAACTGTCTTTTTGGTGCTTAAGTGTGTCTCGGGATGTGCACCATCCCATCTGTTCGATCTGTTTCCCATCCACAAACCACCGAGGTCTCTTAGGTCATAAGGTCAACCCAATCTGGTTCAGCCCGCATCTAAATTTACTAGTGCCGGTGATAGGGCCTTTGCGGGTGCTAGCCCAAGGCTTTGGAATTATCTTTCAATCGAAATACTACATCACTTGAATCATTCAAGTCTGGTACTAAAACCTATTTTTACATAAGACATTTCCTTCCGTGGTCTTTTAATGTTTGGTCATAAACTGATATTATAAGGTGTGTGAGCGCGACTGAGTCAGTGAGGATCGCCTCCTTACTCATCAAGTCACACTCACATACTTGTTTTGGTAAAGTTGTAGTTTGTTTTCATTTTGTTTTTAAGTCAATGCCCCTTTTCTTTTAGTTTCTGTCGCTTTTATCGCCACGATATAGCCTTGGTTGCTGATGTGGCATTGGACACCAACAAATGATAATAGTGGCCCGTGTATCAATGTATCTATACGAGAATGTACGTGTATGTGTGTATATGTATGCATGCAGTTATTGTACAGCCATTGATCACCGTGTGTGGATTCTAGGCTTTAAAATTATTATTATTATTATTATTATTATTATTATTATTATTATTATTATTATTATTATTATGTCTGATGTTGTAGTTGTAGCTATGGGTTTTGGTGTCAATCAATACAACAACTATACCGACAACTACCACGCCAACCATTATTCAATCCATCGTTTCTACTCTAACCACATGAACTTATTATTCTTAAACAACATCTACCGAAGCGACCTTTACTACACCAACTTCCACAACAACTTCACCAAATACTGATACAATATCATCCACTACACCTACTTCACCGAAACAGGACAACACCATCAACCTCCAAAGTACCGCACCAACAATCACAACTACAGCATCAATCACCGCAACAACTGTCACAACCACTATACCTACAGAACTAACTACAATATGGGCCACTACAACTTCGACACAAATCACAACAACTACATCGACTACAACTACCACACTATAAACTATAGCACCAACAACTACAATGATTACACCAAGTACAATACGAACTACTACAACTACAACACCGACCACTACAACACCGGATATTATCATTTCACTAGCAATTATGACACCAAAGAGAACAACACAAACCACTTCAACAACTTCCATAATACCAACCACAACCACTAAAAAAACTGACCACAACTACTTGTACAATAAACAAAACTACAAAAGCAACAGCCAGAGCTTCACTGGCCACAACAATAACTTGACCAACACAAACACTAAACCAGCCTTCACTACAACCAACAAACACAATTACAAAACCAACAACTTCAAGCACCACGCAAACCGCTATATCTTCTACATTTCCTAAACCCAATACAACACCTACAAGTACAACAACATATATTACATTACCCAAATGAGTTACACAACAGTCACAACTACAGCAATAAAAACAACAACACCAACCACTGGAATACGAGGCTCTGTAGCTAAGAAACCAACAACATCAACAGTAACCCCCTACGTCTACTACATCAACAACTACAACTACTAAGCCAATGGCTAAAAAACACGCCACTACACCAACAAACACGCCCCTACACCAACAAACACGCCACTAAACCAACGAACACGCCACCACACCAACAAACACACCACTACACCAACAGACACACTACTACACCAGCAAACACGCCACCACACCAACGAACACGCCACCACACCAACGAACACGCCAATACACCAACGAACACGCCACTACACCAACAACCACGCCACTACACCAACAACCACGCCACTACACCAACAAACACGCCACTACACCAACGAACACGCCACTACACCAACGAACACGCACGCCACTACACCAACAAACACGCCACTACACCAACAAACACGCCACTACACCAACAACCACGCAACTACTACATATCTGTTTCATCCATCAACAACTATCTTAAGTCCACAATAGTTCAACGTACTCCTCAAAAGTCCCCGAGACACTATTTTCCGTTGGTCTCACCAATTGTCCCGAATAGCTCCCAAACCACTTATACAAGTCCCAGACACTTGGTCTTCAGTAGTCCCCAAACCACTACCCTCTGACACCAATCCCCAGTACGCAAAGTAGTTTCCTAACCACAATATCCAGACTGGTCCTGTCAGTCACAAAGTCGGTTATAATCTAGGATCTATCACTCATAAAGGTTATAAGGTAGGAGCTGCTAGGGTTATTCCACGTCACTAGAATGCACTCCAAAACAACCAAAATGTATCATGGCTTTAGACCGCCAGCAGGTGCCCCCAAGCATAAAGGACCCAAAGGGTGCACACAATCAATAATAATATCATACGAAAGAGCTGCGTATCATCAACAATATTGCATGCCCTAGCATTTCAAATTATCCATAGCAATCATACGATAGTAAAAGGCACAAAATAAATAAGTAGTGCCAAGGTCTAATTTTAGACAAATATGGACTCACACAGTCCACCCAATACTACCGTGCAATACAACAAAGCGTACCCCACAAAACCTCATGATAAGATGTTACTTTGTACTTACAAGTTATTAACTTGTAATAAGTTAACCAAACCGTAATCACAAGTATTTAAATTGTAATTACAAGTTAGTTTATTGTAATTACAAAATAATAACTTGCAACTACAAGATAATAAATTGTAATTGCAAGTTAGCTTACTTCAAATTAAAATTATTTCAAGATAATAACTTGTAATTACAAGATACAGTAATAACTGAATGTCAGTGGCGTGTCTACGCTGTCGTACTTTTTAGATGTATATATATGATTGCTTGGTTCACATTTTTCGGCAGCAGCATGGGAGTGTGAAACGCACCGGCTACAGTGCGACCATGGTGACATGGTTGGCCTAAAAGATAGACTGACACACATGTGTGTTGTGAAGAGCACAATCATGTTTTGGAAGAACTTAGAATTTTCGTTTCTGATCACCCACCAGGAAACGAAATAACGGCAACCAATTGTCAAAGGAAATGTACCGCAGATATTTCCATTTATCGCTAAATGGCTGTTTATTTGAACAAGAAAAGCCTTGGATAATTTTTGCTTTATTTACCTAGTAGGGTGATAAATTTCCCCCATAGGTTTAACACGCAAAGAATTTATTCTCCTAGTAGCTAAGGACTTGACTTCTTTCATCTACCACATTTGTCTAGCATAATTAATAGTTCGATTGTTGATTTCTTTATAAATCTTTTTGAAAGTATTACACAATGCCAGTAGAAAACACCACCCACTGCTCATATAATGAAGTATGTTTGTAAGTTTAGCTCAAGTTTGTAGGGAATTATTTCCAGACAGAAATGTATTACTGCGCTTTGTTTATTTTTTGCCAATTTTACTGGTCGATCGAATTGGACCAATGTGCTCCTCACTTCTCGCTGAGTTTTGTAGCGAATTATAGCACGATTTTGCAGCAACTGCACTGTAAAATATTTATGGGATAAACAAAATAAACCTATAGTGTTTTCAAGTAAAAAAATCATTCTACTTTTAGAATTAAGAATGAAACCGACTCGCCAGAGACTCGTCGGTTTCATTCTTAATCCTACTCGTAGAATAATTTTTTTTACATGAAAACAGTATACGTTTATTCTATAATACTATACGTTTATTCTATATTTATACAAGACTAAGGTGGTAGAGCCGAATTAACAAACTATGATAACCCTTTCACTAACAGGCTAAAAAAAACTAGGACCGACCGAGCTGTCTGGGGGTGGCAAACGGTGTAAGTTTTTGGACTCTTGCATTTTTAAAGAAGTCTGGCTGTTTTAAGCATTTCAACACTGGTGCCCTGGAGGGTACCATTTCAGTCCAAACTGTCAACGGCGAAATGACCGAAACCATCCTGGCTTGTTGGATCACTACTGCTTCTACATCCTGCGAGTCATATGCTTGGCGTCTTCTACCGCTACGTCTAATATCGCCACCCTCTTCTTTTGGTCGTCATACGGAAATGACTGCCAGGCCATCCCCAATACTAACTACGCCGTCATGTGAGAAGTATCCTCCAAAACGCAAATGCGATTATGGGTTATACCCCCTTCAGGACTACGCTCATGGCTCCCGTGCCCACACACGACAAAATTGAAGAAGCCATAGACTTCATTGTCAGTATCCCCCGATAACATTCCTCCAAAACTAGAACATCACGCCAAAAGTTCCATACAATAATAAGACAAGTTTATAGATTATTCCTCAATGAAGTCTGGGCTCACGGCAATATGTCCGCATAAAATAAAACTATAGATTTCTACCAGCACTATCGTCTAATACGTATCTTCCAATAGCACACCGCCATACCATACGTATCCTCAGATACTCATACACCACTCACCAGGCTTCAGTCCCCAAAAGTCCGCAAATATTCGTATATGCCCATGTGGTAATGTTTTTAAGGCACGTTGTGACCTATCACATAAACACATCTCGGTGGTTTTAGCATATGCTGTGATGGACAGACAGCTGGTAGGCAAAGATCACACTCGTGTCAGCTTGATAAACGAAATGTATAGACAGATATCGGCGTCGGGAAATATAGCGATCTGACTGAATCTACTCACTGAGACAGGGGGTTGGCACCAGAAATAGCTATTAAATGACTAAATGTGCGGCGAGAGCAAGAATAGGCAGAAAGCGCTAACCACTCCATTCCCCCTCCAAAATAAAAAAACCCAATCAAATACCCCCTCCCCCCCCCCCCCACAAAAACACCCCAAAACTCAATTCTGCTCCAAGCCCGAAGGTCTTCTCTACTGAAAGAAAGTCCGCACCCATCTAACGGACCTTTGGAATACCTTACTTGGTTGAGAATCGTGTTGCTCGATACTACCCGCGTGCCACTACAGGAAGTACGGTGGCCTCTGTAATACTGAATGGGCGGCAGATACACGTATCGCCCTAACAACACGCGGTACATATGTTGCAATAACACATTCATTATCGTGGTATTGCGAGGGTCGTACTTTTGAGTCACCACGAGTTGTGACACCCACAAATACAGGTGGACATGAAATCCCCCAGAAATGTGTTGACGTGTACGAGCTATGCTACTTGCATAACACATCGCACAGACATCTGTAACCCCCCCCCCCCCCCGCGCCCCCGTCCTTGCGGATTTTAGCGCCGGGAAATGTTGGTCCCAGGATTATCCTGTATCGAGTAACACAAAATGGGCTTCTTAATATTTTTTCAACGGGTTTAGCTCTTTGACAACCATACCAATACAGGTAACCTGAAATCCATACTCTTACTCTCTTTGAATTATGAGTAACTATTTCTGTATTAATATAGCTGTTCTCTTTTCAATACGCTGATCATACTCACCAAATACACCTTTCCTAGTTTTAAATTCTGTGCTGGAACATGCTTCATCGAAAGAAAATTGCAGTTTGTACACCACTGGGCAGCCATCTCGAATCTTATCCGACCGAGATATAACTCTTTGGATAAGGGAATCATGTCTTCTCATCTTCCAATCCATCTCGTTGTGTTGTCTGTATATGACATTTCCTTCGGTTGCTCTGATAACACTCGCATCATTTACTCCGCTTGTATCATTTATTGACTGTTGCTCGGGTTTCTGCTTGCTTGACTTTCCTGGTTGTCGCTGTGAATTATCATTTTCCGCGATCTCTATGATATCACTAGAATCACTAAAGGGACCTTCCTCCCCATCTTCACCAACAGCACGCACCTTAACCACGTATTTGGTGCCGCTTTCTAGGTTTCTAATTGTCAAGCTCGGAGAATCATTTTCAGTAAATGCGGTCCCGTTCCATCTGTTATCTTGAACCCTTTTAAATTTTACCTCGTAGATATCATTACGTGACTGTTGCTCGGGTTTCTCCCACAAGATAGAAACTGAATCACAAGTGCATGTATGCTTCCTTGGCTTTCCCGGTTGTCGGGGTAAATGGTCATTTTTCACGATCTCTATGATATCACTCGAATCACTAAAGGGGCCTTCCTCTCCATCTTCACCAATAGCACGCACCTTAACAACATATTTGGCGCCGCTTTCTAGGTTTCTAATTGTCAAGCTCGGAGAATCATTTTCAGTGACTGTTGTTCCGTTCCACCTTTTATCTTCTACCTTTTTATATTTTACCTCGTAGATATCATTTATTGACTGTTGCTCGGGTTTCTCCCACAAGATAGAAACAGAATCACAAGTGTATGTCTGCTTCCTTGGCTTTCCAGGTTGTCGGGGTAAATGGTCATTTTTCACGATCTCTATGATATCACTCGAATCACTAAAGGGACCTTCCTCTCCATCTTCACCAATAGCACGCACCTTAACAACATATTTGGCGCCGCTTTCTAGGTTTCTAATTGTCAAGCTCCTAGAATCATTTTCAGTGACTGCGGTTCCGTTCCACCTTTTATCTTCTACCTTTTTATATTTTACCTCGTAGATATCATTTATTGACTGTTGCTCGGGTTTCTCCCACAAGATAGACACTGAATCACAAGTGTATGTCTGCTTCCTTGGCTTTCCTGGCTGTCGATGTGAATTATCATTTTCTCCGATCACTATAATATCACTCGAATCACTGAAAGGTCCTTCCTCTCCATTTTCATCAACTACACGCACCTTAAAAACATATTTTGCGCCATGTTCCATTTTGTTGACTGTGATGCTTTGAGAATCATCCTTTGTCCATGCTGTCCAGGTCCATCGTCTATCTTCTGATTTTCTGTATTTTACTTCATAGCAGTCATCCTTTTGACGTTGCCTAGGTTTTTCCCACGAGATAGAAACTGAATCATAAGTGCATGCATGTTTATATGGTTTTCCTGGCTGTCTTGTGTGAGCTTGGTTTGCTATGTCGTTGGTTCGAGAATCCATTGTTTCAATATCGTTGTGTAAATCGCTTCCAGACATCATTATGCTTCTAACATTCTATGTCACCCTAAAATGCAAAGAAAAGGGAAAACATTGTCAAAGATCTAAAATGCAAACAGTAATTGGAATATAAATTTCGAAGCGTTCTGTTTTCCTGTCGACTTTTGTAAGTGTTGTACTTTACTATCGATGACACAGATTGTGCCCAGTGACATGTCAAGAGCTATTAATAGAATGTATCTAGTGTTTTTGAGTGGATACCGAAAAATATCTCATGAGTGACCAAGACAAATGATTATTTTTCGGAAGCCTTTTGTTATTGTTCTTTTTCAAACTGTTCCTCCTCTATTTTTTCCGCCGTCAATTTTGTCTGTTGTACTGCTCAAAAACAAGCTGTACGATCTCAACCAAATTTGGCATACTTATGTAATGCCGTAAAATCTGGTGAAATGAGGTATCTTTCACGTCTTTTTTCAAACACTCAGTCTGCGCTTGATGTCCACACAATTAGAGCATAATATGACACACCGAAATCACCACACAGATATTTCAAAATTAACCTCTGTGGACCCAAAATTAAATGAATATAGCATTGTTTTCTTCATAATTCACTAACTTCAAGGGCAAATTTGTCTAATTCGAGGGCAGCTGTAACAATTAATTTTGTATGGATAGATGCAACAGTGATTGCAGAAGAAAGTTACTGTTTACTTTTTAACCTCAGTTTTAACCCTCAAGCACAATGAGGGCGAAAATAAGAGTACCGTTCGGTAATGCCTTTGTTTGTTTGTTTTTTTTTCTATCATTTTTGAAAGGGTTAATTCTAAACACTTAGCTTTCCTATATGTATAAATGCTTAACCCTTTACCCAACGTAACGGCCAAAACCGGCCAGCGCTATTCTCAAAAATCGCCAATTAATTTCAAAATATTTTCATTTTTTGTCTCAAAAACATAGGTTATGACCCTCGTTGGAACGAGCTCCTCGAGCTCGTTCCAACGAGGGTCATAACCTATGTTTTTGAGACAAAAAATGAAAAAAATTAGTTATTCAAGAATTTTTTTTGCAAGTGTCGTCTGCTTTTCAGGTTAGGTAAAGGGTTAATAATCAAATCCACTGTATATGTTACGCTCTGTGGCTTAACCCACTCTATGCTTTGGGCACTTAAAGAATAGTACTGTCCCAAAAAATTGATTTTAGTGGTTGTTGCAAATGTTTGTACTGATTTGCTCTAACTGCAAGGTTGTTGTAGCAATTATTTTGGTATGGGTAAGTGCAACAATGGTTGCAGAAGGAAGTTATTGTTTATTTTTTAATCTCAGATTTAACCTTCAATTACAATGAGCGTGCGAATAAGAGTATCATTTGAAAATACCCAAATTAGTCAACTTTAGATGCTTTTTTCTATCATTTTCGAAAGGGTTAATTTCAAACAAATTGCTTTGCTGTATGCTGTTTGTCTTTTCACATTAAAAGGTTGGGAAAACCCGTAATTTGTCCAACAAATTACATTTCTCTTAGTTTTTATCCAAAATTGCTAAATTAATGACCTCGAAAATACATATTAGATACATTTGATATTGACAGCATGTGTACCATTTTAGATACATTTGATATTGACAGCATGTGTACCATTTTAACTACATTTGATACTGACAGCATGTGTACCATTTAACAACATTTGATATTGTTAGCATGTGTACCATTTTTGAAATTGATAAAAGAGTTAACTCTGTAAACACCCATCTAGAAAATAACCCGATGCAAAACTCCCGGATGAACATATTTTAGATCAATCAGAGGGGTACTGAAAAGGTAAATGACCCTCAGGTTAATGGAGAAAATTACTTATATACATTGGGTTGTCATTTGGATGAATGATTCAGTCTTCCTTTTCCAAAGAGGTAACTTGCAGAATGGGTGGAAATGCAAATAATTCTCGCGTTTTTCTCGGTCATTTGATGACATTTCTATCAACTGAGAACATTCAAGAAACGATTGCAATGAACTTTTAAAAATTTGAAACAACCATGACCCAAAGGCCTTGGTACAGAAATTTCGTATTAAATTGCGACTCATTAAAGATCTCTATTTAGATTAAAAATTTCAAATGGCAACAGAAAGATTATTCGCGAATCTAGGTACTTTACTGGATACTCTCTAGAGGATAGGACATACATTCATAAAGAGCGTGATTTAACCCTTTACCCAACGTAATAGTCAAAACCTGTCAGCGCTAATCTCAAAAATCGCCAATCAATTTTCATTATTTTTTTCATTTTTTGTCTAAAAAAAATAGGTTATGACACCTCATTGGAACGAGCTCGTCGCGTTCATTTCAGTGAGGGGGCCATAACCTATGTTTTGAGGCACAAAATGAAAAAAGACAGTTATTCAAGATTTTTTTACACGTGTCGTCTGCTTTGCATGTTAGGTAAAGGGTTACGACGAACTTATGAAGACTGCTAGGAAGCGTTTGGGTTTGACATCCCAGTGAACCATGTTAGGTTGGAGAAATCTATTTTGTACCATTTTTCTACAATGATTGTCCAAGAGCAATCCAATAGAAAACATTCGCCCCTTATATGTCCCGAGGTTATGTGCTCCATACTTAAATCTGCTATAAAAGGGCAAGATTTTACTCATCTGACGCGTCATTCACTAAAGTGCCAAAACTTTGAAGAGACAAAATATGAAACGAGGAAAATGCTACCTTCAAGGACGACTTCAATGGGTATTGTCAAATGTCTACTGCACCAATGACTCGCATACTTGTTTCCATGTTACTTTGTGGTGCAAACATATATAACGACATGACGGATGCACAAGAATGCCACACGGTCACACAGATCTTATTTTAAAATGCTAAAAAACACAAGCTTGAAAACACCTCCGACTTCAGACATACAAGAGAACGTGAATTCCTTTGTATCATTAAACAATGGTTTGGCAATTAAAACAGTACCCGAAATAAATTATATAGAGAGTAATCGCTTGACTGGACTGGTTACGTGAAATAATTCACGAGAGGTGAGGGACGTTGTACAAACACGAGTGCTTTACAATATAGTCCCTCGCCTCGAATGAAGTATTTCACGTAACCAGTCCAGTCAAGCGATTACTCTGTTTATTATTTTTCCTTATTAACGATAATTATATTATTTAACCCTTTACTTAACGTAACGACCAGAACCGGCCAGCGCTATTCTCAAAAATCGCCAATTAATTTTCATTATTGTTTTCATTTTTTGTCTTTAAAACATAGGTTATGACCCCTCATTGGAACGACCTTATTGACCTTGACCCATATTTTGAATTTCCATCGAGTGTCGACTCCTGTGGTGTTGGCCCCAGATCCGAACGTCATACCATGCCTGAGGTATGAGCGTGACCTATTTTCAAAACACCCCTACGGACACCCATAATATCCCAACAATATGAAGAAGAAGAAGAAGAAGAAGAAGAAGAAGAAGAAGAAGATGAAGAAAATAAAAGAAAAAAAAATTCTACAAAGACAATAGTATGAGACTAACGAGGCGACAAGGAGACTTGTATTTGCGGATACAGATTTAGTTGTTAACCCTTTCCCCAACGTAACGGCCAAAACCGGCCAGCGCTATTCTCAAAAATCGCCAATTAATTTTCAGTATTTTTTTAATTTTTTGTCTCAAAAACATAGGTTATGACCCCTCGTTGGAACGAGCTCGTCGAGCTCGTTCCAACGAGGGGTCATAACCTATGTTTTTGAGACAAAAAATGAAAAAAATTAGTTATTCAAGAATTATTTTTGCAAGTGTCGTCTGCTTTTCAGGTTAGGTAAAGGGTTAATTCGAAGATCGAAAAACATGTTCAGTGAGACGGACTTCTTGGTTTGATTTGTAACAGGGAAGTCGCGTAGTTTTCATGGAATAAACCAAATGAGTGCGACGTTGGGCACGGAAACGTCCACATCGCAACTCGTATTCCGTGCTCATTCAGTCGATGGTAGCACATCACTTATTTATGACAGAGAAAAACGTAGTTTCTGGGGAGAATGGAAGTGCTGCAAAGAAATTAGAGGATCGAATAAAACCACGTTCAGTGAAATGGACCACTCGGTTTCATTTGGAACAGGAAAGCCGCGTATTTTACACAGAATAAATCGACCGTGTGTGACGTTGGGAGCGGACAAGTCACCATCGCAACCCGCACTACATGTTCATTCAGGCGGTGACAGCACATCATGGCAAAGAGAGACACAG
Organism: Pictodentalium vernedei; assembly: GCA_031216915.1. Lineage (NCBI taxonomy): Eukaryota > Metazoa > Mollusca > Scaphopoda > Dentaliida > Dentaliidae > Pictodentalium > Pictodentalium vernedei. The sequence continues at coordinate 64,673,560 of CM062296.1, forward strand.
TTTCTTGGGAGAATGGAAATGCCACACAGAAGTTAAGACTTTACTTCAGCGCTTAGAAAAGCAACCATTCCAGGAAATTGACACACTCGCAAATAGTTTGAAGATATAAAATGGTCCGTTTTACTACTGCTGAAGAATAAGTCTTCTGTGAATGGGATGCGGCTGGAACTTTTTGACAAATGCCAACCATTCTTTGTAGATATTGCCTATAATACAAAATGCTTTTTCATGTATTCAGATGCATTGAAGTTACAGGGAGGGACAGGGAGGCCGTTATGTACCCCATTTTTATAAAGCAGTGCACGTGTCTTAACAAAACAAATGGTGCCCATTCTGCATACTGCACAATGCGTTGATTAGCATTGAGTTACTCCCCTTTGAACGATTTTACACGTATGTGAATACATGTAAAATTGCAGGCTTTCATGAGCTAGTGACGCCCTCGCAAATCGGGTTGTATATCTGTGCGCCGATATCATAGGGAGCTGCGGTATACCGATATTCGCACGCGCACTATGCGCGTGCGAATTTCGATATCGTATAATGCCCTCGTTTAAACTTGCCCCACCTCAACCCATTTCTGAAAACATTCCACTGCCACTAACATGTTCGTCCTTTGCCTTTAACCAATCAGGGTTGTTAACGTGTAGTCAAGTCATTGATCTTTTCTACTCAGAAGTCAGAACTTGGGGATGGCACATGGCTGCCACTATAGGTACAAGCATTTAACACTGAATTCCCCATACCCCAGACCTGCCACTTTTGGTACAAAATTAACATAGGATTTTAAAATCGTTTTCCTAGCTCCAAAAATACCACTATGGATACAAAAATGCTACTATAGGTACAACCCCCCTATGGAGAATCCACTTTTAATTTTGAACCTATAGTGGCAGCATTTGGGTATGGGAAATTCAGTGTTAAATGATTGTACCTATAGTGGCAGCCTTCGCTACTTGTGTGGAAAGGGCCATGCGGTTTAATGACATTACCAGAAGCTGCCTGAACCTGAATTGAACCGATAAAATATCTGTGTAAAGCTGCAGTTTCCTATAGATGCAAATGTACAAATGCTAAAGCAAGCGTGCAAAGATCGGATTACCGTGTTCTGGTCTGAACTCTGCAATTGCACCTGCCTAAAGGTAAAAGCGTAGCAATGAATTTCAAATGTAAACATGATAACACTGTTCATTTATTCAATATGATTTTCATTTCCAAAATTGCCCATTATCAGACTCGGCTGATATGGCTCCATTCTCGGTTGATATTACGGCGATCTCGATCGACATGCACCAGCATAGAGTTGCCCCTTTGATATGTTACTAGGTGCAACTCGTTTGTTTACATCGAAATGTTCACAGTTATTAGCCGAACGCAATAGAAAAACTGAAGTTACCAGACATTGTGTAGTACTTTGGAACAGCATTGCGGAGAGAGAGAGGGAGAGAGTGTTACAACCCACTTTGTAATAAAAGTTGCAAAATGTAATAATTATTACAAAAAGCAACTACTTGGACGGGGAAAACGTTGCAATATGTAATAATTATTACAAAATGCAACTACCTGGACGGGAAAATGTTGCAAAATGTAATAAACTTTTTTTTCAAAGGGGCACTTTTTTTTCAAAGGGGAAATCCGAAACTAATTCATGTTATTATACAACTATTAAAATAAATTTGTGTCTCTATGATTCTACGACTGTGTTCGGGTATGTTATATGCATTTCTACGCGTATTTAAGCGAGTTTCATATATGTCCGAAGTTTTATTACAAAATGAAAGTACTTGGACTGGAAAAACGTTGCAAAATGTAATAATTATTACAAAATGCAACAACATGGACTGGAAAAACGTTGCAAAATGTAATAAATGTTACAAACTGCAACTACATCGACTGGAAAAACGTTGCAAAATGTAATAAAATATTTTCAAACAGAGCAATCAAACTAATTTATTGTATTATGATATTATTATAGCAAATTGTATTTTAATGTCTTAACAAAATGCTGTCAATGCGTATTGTTTGTAGAGATGACCACTGGTGACCAGTATAGTGGCGATGACAAGTAATGGCAAGTGATCGTCTTTCTGGATCTCTAGTGATCGTTGGGAGCGAGTTAAGGATTAGAGGGCTATGAGTACTAACCACACTGAGGCCTCACCTCACACCCTTCACATCCTCATACGAGATGATGATTGGTGATCGCCATTGACGATCATCAGGGATGCCTAGTGATCGATTATGGCGATCTCAAGTGATCGTTACTGGCAATCATCAGTGATCATCTCCCTGTGTGAGGATGACAGGGCTGTGAGGAGAGGCCCCATTGAGTCCCCACCTCACAGCCGTCACATCCATATTTCGCTCCCAACGATCACTAAAGATCACAGGTATCCCAGAGTTGACCGGATCAGAACCAGATTAACCACAACAACAGCAAATCACCACCAGACATCGTAGGGCAGCGATTTATAGAAATTTCATTCTTTATGATTTTGGGTGTATAAATCGGGGACCAACATGTAAATGTCTGGTGGGTGTAGTGGTTTGCTATAGGTGTATTGATTTTACTAGGCTTTGACGCACTGTTATTTATTGGGTTTTTTCGACACTTTCAACATCCAGGATCATATCGTGTCGGTGGAGGAAGCCGGAGTGCTGGTATAGAACTGCCGAACAGCGGCGAGTAACTGTCAGACTCTCCAACGCGCTAACCTGTGTTAGCATTGGTTGAAGGCGTGTGCACCATCGGCGTGTTATTCGTCTTAGCACACTTTGTCATCGTGTTCCCACATAAGCAATCCGGATTAAGTGACTTGCTCAAGAACACAGGGTGAGTGACACGGACCCGGCTCGAACTTTTGACCATTCGGTCTCAAGTTCGACAAAGTAGTCAGTGTGCTTGAACTCGCTGAAATGAATAAAGAAATTTTGAGTGAAGCAGCTGAACTGATTGGGTGAACAACGTGTTATTAATTATTGTTTGTTTGTGTGTGTGGGGGGGGGGGGGGGTTGGGGGTTGGGTGGTGGTTACGCGCAATGAAGGCACTCGTGTGCCGTCTATATGGGCGCGAGCTCCACTTACATCCTAAATTACTTATATATTTTCCATGCAAAGTCGTAAGCCATGACAGGCGGGAACAAGAGAACCGAGAAGGCCGCCAAGACACAAAGAGCCACCCGCCCATGAGACGGAGAAGAACGAGGGAGGAGACCACAATACCCATCCACCATTTGGAGTCAACGAGGAGAACCACAGGCGCCCTCCACTCGCGACTCGGGCTGCAGCGTCCAGACCTAGACCACCCATTCGACATCACCCCGAATGATGAAGGGAATTGGCGTTGTCATCAGGAAAGTCGCTCACTTGACTGTTGTCCGTTAATTCCGTTGATATTGAGCGTCTTGAATCACTGAGCCAGGTAGACTGAGCCAGCAAACGCAGCTATCCCATCCCAAGGATAGTCGTACTAATCTAGGACCGGGGCTACTGATCGGAACAGCCCTCTCGCTGGGCCCGAACAACGTCCTGAAACTCAGCTCCGCGGACAACGACAGTGCGCCCAACATGACGTCGCCCACTTCATAGCTCCTCTAACAGTTTCCCACTCTTGATGCCTGTTTGTTTTTCATTCACATGCACCATGTATTAAGCATCCACACCAGCCAGCGATGCAAGCGGTGCGCACTGTATATAGCCATACGACTAGAGTTGGCCATTGAACCTACAGTTGTTGTGTTAGCGACAGGACATTGGGGTGCTGGGGTCCGGGAGGAGCGGAGGTCCGGAGGTGGGTGAGGATAAGTTGGTTATATAACATACCACGAGCGTGTCCGGTATGCAAGGGGACAGGAGAATGAATAACTTTGGGCCTTAAGTCAGACACCTTAACGCTTCTGGCGACAACCAGAAAGGTGAATTGTAGTTTACAGCCCGGGCGGAAAGTCCCAGGTGCACATGGCACACCCATTCCCAGCCTACACCCTACGCGGGGGGGGGGGGGGTGGAAGTTCTATCAAGCTGTTGGTACCCTTTTATGAGATCGTTCGCGCTTAGGGGAGAGGGTCTTTCCCCGGTTAGTGGGGTGCTCGTAGAGTGTTTCAAGACCCGATTCTTCTGATTTGAGTGATACGGGTGTGCCGAGCACCGATAGCGCCAGGTTGGGGGCTCGTACCCTGCTGACATGGTGCGCTTTAGTCCGGCTAACACAGTATGGGTGTGTGACTACGGCAGCATAGTCGAAATAGGGCCTGACAAAGCTCGTGAGGAGCCTCAAAATAGACCCTCTATCACCCCGAAAATTCGAAAACCCAAAGAACAATATCCGAGTGGATACAGGGGATACTACACGAGTGGCAGCGAGAAGCATGAGAAAAATTTTTGCGAGCGACGTTCGCGAGCTAAAATACACTATTTGTAGTGGCGAAGCGTGGGCTGTTTCCGGTATACACTCACAAATCAGGAGATTTTCTTTTCATCGTGTGTGTCAAACCTCAGAAGTTGTGACATTACACCATTGATTTCCTCTCCGTACAAGAAAGCATTTAAACAAGAGGCCCGGGGGGTTGGGGCGCCTTAGGGCGCTCACCTGACATGGTAGTCTAAATATCAAACCAGGGACTTGATTAGAATAAGCGGTATATGTCCCTCCTAAGAAAAGCATATACCAACTAGATGAAGCGATTGTGCCCACACAATACATAGGATTTTCCTTCTATTTTCAGTTCCTGCACTTTTACGTCCCAAAATTGAGACAAACGCATAAAAAAAACAGCTTTTTTTTTTATTTTTGTTCGGAAATTTTCGAAGTCCCAAACAAAATGTTTTCAGACAAAATTGTTTCTTCTTCTTAAAATTGACCAATACCCATAAAAAAACCAAAATTTAATTTCCGATTTTTGGTCCAAAATTTCTAAGTCCCACCTGGACCCCAAATTTTCAGTGTAAAAAAAAAAAAATTTTGTCTTAAAATTGACCAAAATGTATAAAAAACAAAAAAAAACTGATTTCCGGATTTTGGTCCAAAATTTTCTAAGTCCCACCTGGACCCCAAATTTTCAGTGTAACTTTTTTTTTTTTTTTGTCTTAAAATTTACCAAAATGCATAAAAAAAAAACAAAAAAACTGATTTCCGGATTTTGGTCCAACATTTTCTAAGTCCCACCCGGATCCCAAATTTTCAGTGTAAACAAAATAATTTTTTTTGTTTTAAAATTGATAAAAAGGAAGCTTCACACCAAACAAGAATTTTCAGTGCCGTGTAGTGTTAGAGATATGGGCGTTTTAATTTTTTTCTATTTTTAGCTCCTGCGATTCCCATGGGGCGACGGGAAAAAAAATGGGCATAAATTAAGTACTTATGACCCAATGAGCCCTCATATCAAATTTGGTTCAAATCTGCCTCTCGGTTTAGAAAATAGAAATTTTGCCCACAAAGAAGGCAAATATAGCGCCTCGAACTTCTCTTGAACAAATCTGAGTCTACACCTCAAAAGGTAGCTGCACACTAAATATCAAGTCTCTGCTACTGCTGGTTCATGAGAAGAAGATTTTTAAGATTTAAGCGCACTTTTTGGGCGTAACCCTACCGAGGGGCGGGTCAACTTGATTTGAACAAATTTGAATTGACATATGATAGGGAACATGCACAGCAAATTTTGGTCCAGCAGTTCGTGAGAAGAATTCGATAATGTAAAGTTAACGCCGGACGCCGGATGGACAGACGACGGACGACGGACGGTAAGTGATTAGTAAAGCTCCCATTGAGCTTCGCTCAGGTGAGCTAAAAAATGTTTAGCACTATCACTTGGAATAGTGCTGCCGAACCATTTCACAATTGTGCATTAATACTACATCTGTTTTATAATCAGTTTCTACCCAGTTCTACCTGTACTTTTTTATATTTATGAAACTAATTACATTCTGTTTTTCTAATTACCAATAAATAATAAGTGTTGTACTTTTATTCTATGTTATCCTTTGTAATTCTTTCGAATAAGCAGCCGAATAGTTCCTATGAAAAGGAGTGTCAATGCCTCCCATTATCCTGACCCTGCGCCTGCCCTAAAACCACTAAAGCAGAACAACATTTTCATCATGAAAACGCTTGCCTGGAAAGATTTTTTGTGGATGCATGACTAAGGTAATATAATGAAATCCATAAAACCCAAGGAAAGCAAAGTGGTGTATTTTTGTGTCCGTATCATCCTGCACGAGAAGTATGTTATGTTCCCGGAAGGGCCCTTTATACCGGCCTCTACCTGACCCCCACCCGCACCCCAGTCCACCACCCCCCCCCCTCCAAATTCCTATCGCTGACACAACCTCAATAAGCTAATTTGCCAACTCTAGTCGACTGTCTTTGTAAGGTTCGCATCATTTGCATCGCAGACTGGGTGTGGGTGTCCACTACAATGTTTGTGAAGATGCAGGAAAGTCGACAGAGGAAAATGGTTAGAGTAGCTATGCCGTCGGTGGCGTCATGGGTTGCGCGTAAGGTCATGACAAAGTTCACCGCTGTCGATGTCCACATAGGTGTGTGATTGGACGTTGCTTGGGCCCAGAAACTCCGCCCTTTGCTGTTGAGCAGCCCATGGCCTATGTCAATACCCTCGTAACACTGTCCGCACAGTGATATCCTTTAACCACAGTCGCTTCAGGCCAAGCCTGCCTTACCCTATGCCATTTCACACAGAACTTGTGTCAGTAGTGATATTTCCTTCAGTAAAATTTGACTGTCGCTATCCCACACCATGGTAGGATCGCCGAGTGACTGTGTCGATTTCGGTCGGGTCAGTTGTTGGCGGGCTACTGGTATAGCGTCACTGCTGTGAGCAGAGGGAAGTACGACTGTGTCACTCTCGGTCGGGCGACTGGTTGGAGGGCTTCTGGGATAGTGTCTACTTTGGGAGCCGGGGTGAGTCTACTGTGTCGCTAGGTCGGGCCACTGGTTAGAGGGCTTCTGAGATAAGTTCACCGTTGGGAGAAGAGAGAGGGGGACTTTGTCGATGTCGGTCGGGCCACTGGTTGGAGGTCTCTGGGTCGTCGGCTCACTAGGTCAAGTAAAGTAGGCTAGGGCTTCTGGGCGGGGCAGCGACTTTGACGCTCTCCGTCGAACTACTCGGAGACCAATGAGGTCTATGATGTGATGCCTCAATGAGGTCTCTTCTCATAGCCCTCACATCCTCATCTCGCCCCACCCCCCCCCCCCCCACCAACAATCACCAGAGAGCACCATCGGCAATCACTAGGCATCCATAGTGAACGCCACTGGCAATCACCAATGATTATCTTCCCTATGAGAATGAGAGGGATGTGAGGAGATGCCCCAATGAAGCGTCACCTCATAGCCCTCACATCCCCATCTCGCCCCAACAATTACTTGATATCGCTATTGCCAATCAGTTTGGATGTCTGTGATCTTTAGTGATCGTTGGGAGCGAGATATGGATGGGAGGGCTATGGGGTGAGGACTCAATGAGGCCTCCCCTCACAGCCCTCTCGTCCTCATACAGGGAGATGATCACTGATGATCGCTAGTAACAATCACTAGAGATCGCCATAAACGATCACTAGGCATCCCTGGTGATCGTCAATGGCGATCGCCAATGATCATCTCCTCATATGAGGATGTGAGGAGAGGTTTCAGTGCGGCTGGTACTCATAGCCATCTAATCCTTATCTTGCTCCCAGCCATCACAAGAGATCACCATAGACGATCACTAGCCTTTTCTTGTCATCGCCACTATACTGATCACCAGTGGTCATCTCTACAAACGACACACATTGACAGCATTTGGTTAAGACATTCAGATACAATTTGCTATTAATAATTGTATAATACAATGAATTAGTTTTTCCAGTCCAAGTAGTTGCATTTTGGAATAAAACTTCAAACATACACGAAACTCGCTCAACTACACGTAGAAATGCGTATAACATACCCGAACACAGACGTAGAATCATAGAGACACAAATTTATTTCAATAGTTGTGTAATAACGTGAATTAGTTTCGGATTTCACCTTTGAAAAAAAAGTTTATTATATTTTGCCATGTTTTTCCCGTCCATGTAGTTGCATTTTGTAATAACTATTACATATTGCAACGTTTTTCCCGTCCAAGTAGTTACATTTTGTAATAATTATTACATTTTGCAACTTTTATTACAAAGTGGGTTGGAGAGAGTTTGCAAGCGAAAGATACGGAGAGAGAGAGGAGAGAGAGAGAGAGAAAGAGAAAGAGAGGGAGAGAGAGATATAGAGAGATAGGAGAGAGAGACAAAGAGAATGAATGAATGAATGAATGAATGAATGAATGAATGAATGAATGAATGAATGAATGAATGAATGAATGAATGATTTAAGCGATGGATGAATGTATGGATGAATTTATGTGTGTATGTGTGTACGTGTGTACGTGTGTATGGACGGATGGCCAGATGGCCAGATGGATGGATGGATGGATGGATGGATGGATGGATGGATGGATGGATGGATGGATGGATGGATGGATGGATGGATGTGATGATTTAGGGTGGGTAGGTGGGTGGGTTTTGGGTGGGTGGGTGAATAGGTGTGTGTGTGAGCGACTTTTGGGTATGTGGGTGAGGGTGGATGGGTGGAAGGGCGGGTGGAGAGAGGGTCATGGTAGAGTGAGTGGATGGATAGTTTAGGTCTGACGGACGGACGGACGAGCTGACGGATGGACAGACGGATAATTCATTTTATGATGTATGCATTCAACAAAGTAAACATTTCTAAAGAGCGAAATCGTTTCAAAATAATAATACCGAATGCATATACCGCAGTGAGATGACCGACACATCCAGAATTGCTGTCTACCTGTCACCTCCCAACGAAGTATGTCTGCTTCAACACTGCCCTTGTACTGTGGGTTTTACAACTCAGTCTCTGAAAGCTTACAGGACTTTATAGACTTGGTGGCTGATTACAATAGTTTAACTGACGACACGATTAGCCCAAGAACATTAGGTTTCACTAGGGAAAAAAATCGGAGAAAGCTTGATTTTTTCAGGGAATGTCGAGTACATGTCACTGAACGATTAGACAAAAGTCCCCTAAAATCCCAGTTGAGCTTTTTTTTCTACAGCCTTTTTTCGAAAACGCGTTTGAAAAAAATAAAAAAAAATCGCACGAACTTTGTAACCTCGAATTGATCCAACTGTATTTTTTGTTTACGCGTATTTCGAGCTACATAATGTCTAATATACATTTACCTAGAGGAAAATGTGCATTCTGTGACAATTTCTGCGAAAAATTATTGAAAATTCACAAAAAAGTATCGGATTTACGCAAAAAATGACGATTTTCCTAACGGATTTGCCCAAAGGGTCGTAGTACAGAACGGGATGTTAGTTGGACAGACGATAAAAAATCCACCACCATTTGAAGACTTTTATCATTGCTTACAAAATAGACATTATGGAAGACCCCCCTCTGCTTCTGGCCGAGTTCCCCTTTTGGCATAAAATTCGTCAGCATGAGAACTCAACTATTTTCGGGCTTGGGACCGAACAGACACGTCTGTGTCTGGCAGCATTAGATCAATAAATAATATTTACAGAATGTACAAAAATCAATAAATAATATTTACAGAATGTACAAATCAATCAACATGGATTAAGTTACATTGACTATTATCAACGCTATATACAGAAATGACATGACCTATATACATATTATTCATCGAACTCAGAAATTTCCGACAGGACAGTGTTTCTGTGGTTGTTACAAAAATCCGAACTGCAATTACACAAACCTGAGCAAGAGAGTCCTGCCTTCTTACACCCACACCTTTTTGTACAAGCACTCTTGCAACCACAACTGATCAGATTCAGTAGGCTATCGGGGGCACATGGCTTTGTGGCTGCAGTCGGTACAAGAAGTCCATTGTCTAGCGACCACCCCCAATCCGTCGGAGGAAACGAAGTGCCCAGCCATTGTTGGACCTGGAGATAACATCTGTAGACATGTTGGTGTGCAGCATCGCTGCTTGGTGGGAGTGAGGCTAGGTCGATGGGTTTATTCAGTTTAGATTTTGCTACATAACGCTTGTAAGTGACATATCTATATTGGTCGAGAGAGGAAACAGTTTTACTCCCGTATAAGATCAGGAAAAATTGTTCCCCGGCAGCGGCTACTGCACTTGGTGTACTGTCATCCGCCAAAATTGTGTTGACATACTGTTGTGAGTCGCTAGTAACATCGGAGACAATTGTACTGAATACTTTCTTCTTACCAACTCGAAAGAGTGCAGAAGTAGTGTCACAACCACTTATAGAATGTGCTACAAGGAGGTTGCTTCTATGGTCACCTATTTTGGTTGCTATTTCACTAACTGAAACTAGTAAGTTTGGGGTAATGGAATACATCATGTGAATATTACATCCCGGTTGAACTCGAGAGGTAAGAATGACTAACAAGTCTGTGTCTGTTCCCACAACGACAACATTGTTGTCATCTTGAGCGATGTCAAGTGCAGTTTCGGCTATCAGTACATCAGCATCAACCTCGGCCTGCTTGGACTGAATATTGATAGCAGATAGCTCCTGCATTAGAAGATCGATCAGTTGGGTTTTGTTCTTGGCATTTGCAAGGAAATCGGATTGGGGTGTGGTGGCTGGTAACTCGGGTGAGATATTGATATCAATGGAATACCTGTCTTTAGATCTACGGGCTTGTTCCATGCCCTTTGTCGACATTGTACAAGCATAACCATCAAAAACAACCACGACGTTCGCCCCAAAATGTCTCACTAGATAATTGGAATATGATGTACATATGTCCTTATATGACGACTGTTTAGGCCATACAACTGCCCTCAATAAAAATCCACCATCTACAACAAACAGAGAATGTTCTGGGATTTTAGTTTGCTCGGAACCGTATGTTTTGAGGATCTTACCGAGCGTGCTTTTCTGTGTCTTCCTCATTCCAGCAGAATCAAACAATGCTGGTGGTTTCGGAGCGAGTTCATATTTGAGATACTCTTCCATCTCTGCTTGTGACTGAATAACACATGTGATGCGGTTGAACAGAATTGTGGGGTCAATCACTACCTTACTTCCACGGACTTTGATGCCATTTGCCATCGATGCGAAAGACTTCACAGTGTCAACACGTCGTAGTTTGATGCTGTTGAACGTTTTGCTTACAACATTCGATACGCAACATTCACCAATTTTGCGAACTTGGTCACAGTTCACAGTTTCGTCGGCCACAAGCCCGGTCGCTATAGAGACTAATTGTAGTGGATCTCTATTCTGAAAGGGGGAATGCACTCTGAGCCAGTTCAATAATTTGGTGATATCATTGGCATCAGTCAATTGTGAACTTTGACGGAGATCCCGATGTTGTTCGCCATGACCAGTGTGAACATGAACAAAATTTTCGAGAGCATTACATATCGGAAGGCAAAGAGGTAGTCCATGTACCCATTTCGCAACAGTGCTATCGGTTATTCCCCTGCCATGTGTGAGACCACCAGGGAGCTTGAACATTCTCATTAAACACTGCTCTATGGTCTGATCAGAATATATCCCGTCCCAGAATTTATCTGAGCGCCTTATGGTAAAGTAACCTTTCTCAGTGAACAACTTCAAATCATCCTGTTGCATTATTTCTGTTAGCTCATTCATCTGCTGCAAATAGAGATGAGAACTTTTTGCGTATGCAAAATGACCACCTGCGTGAAATACTGGAATCATATTGCGAACACAATATGTGTGGAGTTCCCAGTCGCCTGTGCGCTCTGCTCTCAAGAACAACTGGAGAAGACTTATTTGCTCGTAGTATTGTACCCAAAGCTTTCCTGTGCGTCCTGCGGACGCATTCTGGAGCAGTTCGTGTAATTTTAACAGTAGATGGTTGACACTTTCTTGATTGACAGCGTCAGCTGTTGTACAGTCACCTCTGGCAAGTCCACAGAATATTTCATTGACTTCTGTGCAGTCTATGTTATCTAGTGTTCGGCTTTCTTCAAACACAAGTTTTGTAATGGCAATTTGTGTTAGCAAATGGGCACGAACTGCTCTTGAATATGCATGACCACTGATCAAATGATGGATTGACCCACCAGCATAAACAGTCCCCCAAAGTTCATCCAAGCCGCTACCAGCCATGATCGAACCAATTGCCCCTAAATATGACATAATCATATGGAAGCCGCCGAGTCTAACGAAAACTTTTGTCAACTTATCTGACGAAGACACAATCTCCACTGCTTTGATATGAGTACACATCAAGGGCGTGCACACATTACATGCCAATGCATCTTGAGTGTAGGCGAACACCACATTATGTGATTTAATCGAACATGGAAATTGAAACAATGATGCTATAATACGGTATTTGAATGAGAAAAGTCGATGCCGTTTGAATTTGAGTTTAGGGGGTATGGTTAATATTTCACACGTTTCACCGGTTCATTATGGAATAAATGACTATTGTTATATATCATTATAAAGCCACTGCTTTTCTGCAATTTTTGATATATAATTTAACTCCCAAAGTAGTCGTAGATTTGATTTAATGGACGTTGTGTAGCGTTGTGTGTATGAAAACAATAATTTTTTTTCGTAATTTTGTACATTTTCGTGAATATTTCACCATTGAGTGTGAGGATTGGTACAAAGTTGGCATTTTCTGTTGGGGATATGTATTCTCAATATAATTCAGCACGATATTTATGATTCTCACCCTACTAAGGCGAATAAGAATGAGAAATATGGAGCTGGGTCGAATTTTTTTTAAAATGTTTTTTTTTCATCAAAAAAACGCTATAACTAAAAAAGCTAAACTCGGATTCGCGGGGACTTTTCACACTTTGTCCGCAATGTGTGTCCCGGAAACATATAAAAAAATCAGCTTTCTCCGATTTTTTTCCTTACTTTCTCATTTTTATGTCTAATGTGCCTGGACTAGATAACCAGATGCATTCAAATTGTCGACAGAAAATAACAGGGAAGTCAAGAAGGACATGCTAAATATTTCACAAATTGAAGCAACAATCTGCCAAACACTCTAAAGCATTCTGATGAATCTCCCATGGAAAAATAAAAGAGTATTTATTTATTAATTAATTAATTTATTTATTTATTTATTTATTTATTTATTTTATTTATTTATTTATTTATTTATTTATTTATTTATTTATTCTTATAATACTGCCCTTCTTTGTTATATCTTGTATGGAGAGGAATTAACCTTTTACCCAATGTAACTGCCTGAACCGGCCAGCGGTATTCTCAAAATCAGCCAATTAATTTTCATTATTTTTTTCATTTTTTGTCTTAAAAACATGGGTTCTGGCCCCTCGTTATAACGAGCTCGTCGTGCCCGTTCCAAAGAGGGGTCGTAATCTTCGTTTTTGAGACACAAAATGAAAAAAATAGTTATTCAAGAATTGTTTTGCAAGTGTCGTCTGCTTTGCATGTCAGGTAAAGGATTAATGATGGCAACAGGTAATCCAAAGGTAGATGGAGAGAAGAAAGAGAGTTGTATCAGTTAATTTACCACAAACTAAGAGCCGAACGCAGAGATCCGTCGAAGTGAGAGAAGAGATTGTTGATCTATCCGAATGACACGGATTCCGCAGTGGAGAAGATGAGACGTTCGGATTGCTGAACTTGGAGAAGAGGAAACTTTGGAGTCTGTGAAAAAAATAGAAACAATAACACTGCCACGTGACTGATTCTGGGGAAGTTTTAGTGATTCTGTCCAGGTTTTTCAATCTTTGAAAAACCTGAGCTTGCTCCAGAGTAACCACACGTTGTCGTTTTCTTGAATTGTTTAGAAGCATTTGAAAAAAATACATTCAAAAGAGTTGTCGAAGAGTCAGAATTTTCACACTGACCGTATTATATGGGATTTTAATCGTATTTTACTTGCATGGTTTTGCTGACAGTTAATTTCACTGCATACTTTACCCCGTTTGCCTACATGGGGGCACGATGACGCTGTGTACTGAGGCGTACTGCACGTCGATGGTGCGCATGACTTCAACCAATGTAGCCATGCCTGTGCCGCGGTGCAGAGTTCAGAGTTACGATGTTGGAGAGCTGACAGCTGCTCGTCGTTGCTCGGCGGTTCTCTCCGGGTACTCAGGCTTCCTCCACCCATAAAACTGTCACTGGCATGATATGACCCTGGCTGTTAATGAGTAGTTAAATCCTAATAAAAAGCTCACTGCACTGAATGCGCTGTGTTCAAATGTATGACTGGTAAGATAATGTTTCGAGCGCAACGGTATGTAAGATAGGACTGAATTGATGGTCTACAATCTTGGTTTAATTGCCAACGCCCTCCATCCAGTAGTCCAGGTTCGTTAATCCGGGTAATTATTTATTATTTATTTATTGGTGTTTAAGGTCACATACTTATGCACAATGGCTAATCGTGACCATTACAGTTTTACGGGTGGAGGAAGCCGGAGTACCCAGAGAGAACCACCGAACATTGACGAGCAACTGTCAGCTCCTTAACATTCTAACTCGGTTCAAGCTCCGCTCAAGCGGGGTTACGGCGGTTGAAGACATGTGCACCATCGATGTGCAGTACGCCTCGGTACACAACGTCATCGTGCACCCATTGAGGCAACCGGGATAAAGAGCCTTGGCCAAGGACACAATGCGGGTCACCCAGGACGGGGATCGAACTCGGAACCCCAGCATAGAAGTCCAACAGTCTACCACTGAGCCATTGCGCCCCCGATCCAGGTAATTAATTAAGAAAATAATTTCCCGCGAAACCGTTTGTTCCGACACTCTGCTTTGTTGTTAACCGTTTACCTAACATGAGAAGCAGAGGACACTTGCAAAAAAAATTCTTGAATAACTATTTGTTTGTCTCAAAAACATAGATTATGACCCCTCTTTGGAACGAGCTCGACGAGCTCGTTCCAACGAGAGGTCATACATAACCTATGTTTTTGAGAAAAAAAATGAAAAATAATGAAAATTAAATGGAGATTTTTGAGAATAGCGCTGGCCGGTTTTGGTCGTTATGTTGGGTAAAAAGTTAGCATATCAAGTCACAGAATTCTTGTTCTATGAGTAGTATAGCACGTATGAATCGTCCTTATTACCCGGATTTGTGCCGGTGCAGCTAGTGGCGTCGCGTGCGCATCATGACGTCACGACGCCAATAGCAATGTCAACCGTTTCGCGAAAAAAATCTTTCAAGAAAACCCAACTCCACCATCATCTTTCCACCACTTACCCATAATATATACCCGTAGCACAGTTTTTAAATATATCACTATACATACCATAGCATACTATATATGCAGTACGTACACCATTTACCGGATCTAGATGTATGGTGCCGACATTTTTCATCGGCAAAAGTTGCACAGGCAAAAATGGGAAAGGCTGAATGAAGGCACGCAGCGACGCTGTGGGGCAAGCCCCTTTCGACCATCTTTAACAGTTGAAGATTTGGAAGCTGCATGTCTGGGCGTGGCGAAGGTGGAAAAAGGATCGGGTACTCGGCAGGTGTCTCTGGTGAGATGGTCAGATGAGGTTGTTGGGTTGTCTTTTTGACTGTCGTTGATTAAACCCTCGGGTGAGGACGAGAGTGAGAGGGCCCTCTCACAAAGGTCCTACCTCTCCCCGGGGGTACTTTGATCGTGATATTTGGGCAAGTAGAGTCTGCCGCTTATACGTGTAGTCAGATGGGGTGGAGGGCCATCATTGGCAAGTATAGTCTGCTTCAGACGGTTCGTGGTAGTTGAAGCTGTGTTGGTTTTCAGGATAGCACTTGTCATCGCTTGGTCGTGGAAGAAAACAACGGCCTCTTTCGGTGACCACCCAAAGAAAGACCCGACCTTCCCTGGTTCGGGTGGGGGCAGGCCTGTATTGCAACCTATTTGGCTGGGTCAAAAAAGCGCCCTACAGATGCTTACAAAAAGGGGCAGAGGCGGGAATCAGGACCAACGCTCGCCTCCCTTGAAGTGGGTGACCACTTCTGGGGATGGAGCGGAGGATGTTCAGGATCCATAGAGGTTACTGTTTCCATAACGGTTATAGTTTCCTGAGAAGTACTTCGTTCACACTGATGACATACCAATGGGTTAATTACTGGGTAGAAATGTTTCTACGGAGTATGTTATAAAGTTTTAGTTTAACCCTTTACCAATGCAGACGATATCAGGATTTATTATTTTAAATATCCTTTTTTAAATTTTTTCAAAAAATTTCAACAAAACAATATCATGTGACCCCTCAATGGAACGAGCTCGACGAACTCGTTCCAAAGAGGGGTGACATGATATGGTTTTGTAGAAAGTTTTCGAAAAATAATATTTTTTCAGCTGCTGAATTTGCATATTACGCGGGAGGGTGCGGGCGATTCGTTGGGTAAAGGATTAAACAATATTTATTTAAAAAAGACAAGTTAACTGTATACATGCAAACAAGTGTAAACGGATTGAATGTTTTGTACATAAATTTCAGTGAATACAATTAACACAAAACATATCAAACTAACTTGTTGTAGTAGGGGATTCGGAAGAAAGCTGAACGCTTATGTGAACCATCTCCCAAGTCTGTAAGATTACACAATTTCAATTAGACAGATAGAACGGGTGGGTCGCTTGGATTTGTTTAAACACAAATGAAGAAAGTAGAACGAGAGAACGAGTGAAGGAGAAGGATGACATTTGAAAAGGGCCAACTTGAATGCACAAGACATCAACATTGATCGACAACAGTTTGAGAACTGACTCACTTGGAGATCGCAGCCTAACGCTAGTATGAGAGGAGAATATTCTAATGGACAACGAGGATGGGGAGGAAGTAGCGAGCATTGTTAACGTTTTTCATTCCAGGACGGAACACGGCTCCGGAGGACCGCCGCCAGCACCATGCACCGCCGGGAAACAAACAATGTCTCGTAAGTGGAAGACGCATTATTCATTGGCATGCAGTGTATTGTTCAATAATATACAAAACATTGTTCGCCCTCGCGGCACTCAGCGCAGCAACAATATCCCGGACCCCACCCCCCCCCCCCTCCCAACGAGAAACCCCAACAATGTGAGAAGCTAATAATGAGCCAGGTCCTCACCCCGCAGACATTTCATTTGATGTATGTTTTCACTAAAAACTCACGTAGGGCAGACAAACAAATCCTACTCCACCGATCATCAGGATAGCTTGATAGTGCATTAACAGAAGAGATGGGGCGCGATGGCTCAGTAGGTAGAGGTGCTGGCTGCAAGCTGAGATGTCCTCGGTTCGAATCCCACCTGCGGCGTTGTGTCCTTGGGCAAGATACTTCACCCATTGTGGGGGCACGATGACGCCGTGTACTAAGGCGTACTGCACGTCGATGGTACGCATGTCTTCAACCAATCTAACCCTGCCTGTGCTGCAGTGCTGCGTTACGATGTTGGGGTGCTGGCAGCTGCTCGTCGTTGCTCGGTGGTTCTCTCCGAGTACTCCGGCTTCCTCCACCCGTAATACTGTCACGGTCATGATTAGCCATTGTGCATAAATATGTGACCTTAAACATCAATAAATAAATAAATAAATAACAGACGAGATAGTTGGATAACACAATAGGAGCTCACTTGAAAGAGATGTTGTACTGAGAGGTCACCCAGTGGGCGACTAGGTCCAGATTCCATCCATTTTAAACTATAAGGTGAGGGGCGGTAGGGTCGCAGTTACTGGAAGCGTGTACTAGGTAGGATAAAGTCCTGCACCATTTCAAATACAGACAAATGTTCATAACTGGTAAGGAATTCGGAGCCAAATAGGAGTGTTGTCACATCTGGTGCGAATGGGAGTGATTTTATTGTTGACCTGCGTACCTCTTCAAAGACAGGACAGAACAAAAGAAAGTGTTCGCTTGTCTCGAGTACTCCACACTGACACGGGGGCGATGGCAACAGGTGGTTATTGAATAAATGGATGCTAAGATTACTGCAACACAGCCGCAATCTGCAGTGATAGATTTGTCCCATTCGTGATTTTGCATGGCCATAAAGAGACGGGGATCGCAGATTGCCCCTGTTAAGAAAACTTGCGAAATTACTCGCTGATGAATTTTCTCTGATTGATAACGGTATGCCGTTCCATAGGCTTGTAGTTCTCGGTAGAAATGAAGACCGGTACAGTTAGCTGTTGCAGAAGGGACCTCGGAGATTGAAACATCGGCTGGAGGCAGAGACTGTTGGAGGTACATTATTAGCAGTATATGGGGCCGTCGTAAGGTGAAGCATTCGAAAGAATTGTTTCAGTGTGTGTTTTCGACGTCTTTCCCCAAAGGAGTCCCAGCGGGCATCGTTGTACAGCGCGGAAGTCCTAGCACTCATGGTTGCGCCAGTCACTATCCTTGCTGAAGCAAACTGTACTTTTTCCAGGTCTATTGTATTACTCACCGTGCAATTGTCCTAGATGGTGCTACCATATTCAAGAAGAGGCCCGATAAAGACAAAGTAAAACTTTTCAAGGACACTGCGGTGAAGAGAAAACTTTTGCCTGCTCGGTAAATTTACGCGAGACCATGCTTATTTTCGGGGATAAAATAGTTTAAAAGAAAGTAGAAATAGGTTTTCCTTGACAGTATTTAAAGATATTCATTCAGGAATCAGATAATTTTTTCGAAGAAATCAGAAAAGGCATATATGTGTACAGCATTCAAAGGGTCCGATGAAGGAAATGCCCTAGGGGGTCCAAAGATGTGATTTCTAGCAATTCTGAAAAATGAATTCATTTGGCGTTGGTACCAGGTTCATAGGTCATACCACGCCTGAGATATGGGCGTGACACACTTTCAAAACACCCCTTTGGACACCCCTGGTGCCACAGGAATCTGAAAAACATAGGTGTCCGACAATTCGTGACCGTATCACTACTCTCTGTCAGTTTGCCAAAAACATGCGAGATAGGATAATTCATTGTCGAGTTATCGTGCGGACAAAGAAGTGAGCAGAAGACAGAAGACCTGAGAAGAAGAAGAAGAAGAAGAAGAAGAAAAAGAAGAAGAAGAAGAAGAAGAAGAAGAAGAAGAAGAAGAAGAAGAAGAAAAGGAAGAAGAAGAAGAAGAAGAAAAGAAGAAGAGAAGAAGAAGGAAAAGGAAAGGAAAGAAAAGAAAAGGAAACCGTACAAAAACAATAGTCTGTGTGTTTCACACAGACTAATAATTGTTAATAAATTTAAGTACTTTGAAATTAATTATAGATTCTTTAACCCTTTACCCAACGCATACAATTAGAAAATTTATTATTTTAAATATCATTTTTTTAAATTTTTCAAAAAAATTCAACAAAACCATATCATGTGACCCCTCGTTGGAACGAGCTCGACGAGCTCGTTCCAACGAGGGGTCACATGATATGGTTTTGTTGAAATGTTTTGAAAAATATTTTTTCAACTGCTGAATTATTTGCATATTACGCGGGCGGTTGCGGGTGATTCGTTGGGTAAAGGGTTAATGAAATTTATTGAAGACCGTCGCGATGAGGGGGGTAGCAGTTGGGGACTTGAAAATCCCAGGGCTATTTTTGGCTAGTGGCAGAAAGCGAAGGGGAGAGGGGGAGGGTGCTAGCGAAAGTGCTGGGAATTGTTGGGAAATATGGGAACAAATGGAGACTCAAACAGAACAAAAGCAAAGTTATACCCGTGAGCCGTACAGTGGACCCTACTCGAAGGTTGTAATTGGGGGAGTTTTCCCGGAAGGTAGCGGCAAACTTCTTACTATAGGACAGACAGGTAACTACGAGTATCTGGGGTAAATATAAACATCACAGGAAAAGGCATATATCGAAACCACGCACATTAATTGATTATGAAGGGGAGGCAAAGCTTTAACCAAATGAAACTTATAGGGAGAAACAGTTTCAATAAGGTTTTCGTGGGGAAAACCATTTGGGAAATGGTGGATCTGCCAAGTATAACTTATGATACGGAAGTGGTACCCCTAAACCAAACGGCTGTAAATAGCTTGGAAACCCCGCAGAACGGTGCTGGCCGATGGATAACGAGGTTGAGTAATGCCGCAACACTAGAAGCAATCAGGACTGAGCTTGGGTGGATGAGGATCAAGGACAGGATAGACTTATTGAAACTCGTTTATCTTAATTATTTGGTAAATCTCCCCGACAGCCGTTGGTGTAAAATAGTGTTCAAGAGTATTTTCAGCTCAAATATCAAGACAAGATAGATGGTCCAAGTGAGGGAGCTAATAGAGAACTACTCATTGGAGATCTCGGACTAAGATGTAGGGGCAACCCAGGGTAAAAGAAAATCGTCAGCGAAAAGGTCATGGAAGGTGGCAACCTCAATTGACGAGAGGGGGTCAAATTAAAGAGGTCTTTGGGTGGCCTGTGTGAGAAAGAGAAGCCTGGTTTTGAAGAGAACCTTAATGGCGCCTCTGGGGTCACTTTTGTTCAAGCTGAGGTCGCGGTCCCTGTAGCTGAGGGGAAAAATTGGGAAAAACTGGAAAAAATTGTGTCAGATGTGTAATTTAGGCGTGGTGGAGACCCTGGGACACTTTCTTCTAGAATGCCCAAAGTACCAGTCTAAAAAATAATATTCACTGGGAGGATAATGGGGAAGTGGGATGGGAGAATGTGGTCAGTGAGTCACTCAAAGGAGAGGGTTAATATGCTAATCTGAGAGATTGGGAAGAATGGGGCAAGAGACGCCATAAAGCAGTTCGTCTACGAGTGTTGGGAGGACAGAAGAAGCTTGGGGATAGTAAGGCTGTCGCGATTTTTTAATTTAGTAATCGATTAATCGTCGCAGTTAATCGATAAAAATCGATTAATCGTACCTAGATGACCCCCACCCTCCTTCTCTTTAAAGTCGTTGAAAATGAAGTTCAAGTTAGCTGACCAAACCTCAAGGAAACAACGAAGACGATCCTTTTTTGGCATATTCACAGCTTTGATGTTCTGAACTGTTGAACCGTCAGTGTAATAATCCAGACCGGTCGTCAGTTGCGAACTTCGCAAGTTCGCAACTACCGAACGGTCTTGATTATTACATTGACAGTTCCAAAGTTCAGAACTTCAAAGCTTTGATGTACCTGAAATACAAATGCTTCTAACGGCTTCTTGGGGTTTAACGTCGACGTTCTTGAACTTTTACCTCTAGCAACAAAAGTTTTTCATCCAATCTTTTTTTTTAATTATTAAACATCTAAAACGGGGTAAAATTTAGCGATTCGTCGACAATGAAAAATACTAATCGATTTCGGTGTGACCGATCGACAATCGATTAATCGTGAGAGCCCTAGGGAATAGGGAGGCAGTTAGGAGCACAGGGGTAGCCAATGCCTTTTCGCCCCGAGAACCACGAAAAATCAGCGGCCGACCAACAGCTTTTCAACTGTTTGCATTTATAACTGTTACGTCTTTTATTTTAAAATTAAATGTCCATTTGATAGATTCTTTAACGAAAATTGCGAGCGCGGTGGCTCAGTTTGTAGAGGTGCAGGCTGCAAGCCGAGAAGTCCTCGGTTCGAATCCCACCTGCGGCAACCGCGTTGTGTCCTTGGGCAAGACACTTAATCTCCATTGCCCGCGGGGGCACGATGACGCCGTGTACTAAGGCGTACTGCACGTCGATAGTGCGCATGTCTTCAACCAATCTAATTCTGCCTGTGCTGCAGTGCAGGGTTACGATGTTGGGGAGCTGGCCGCTGCTCGTCGTTGCTCGGTGGTTCTCTCCGGGTACTCCGGCTTCCTCCACCCGTAAAGCTGTCACGGTCATGATTAGACATTGTGCATAAATATGTTACCTTAAACATCAATAAATAAATGAACAAATTAACGAAAATTATTGAAAACCAAAAGCTTTTCAATTGTTGGTATTTATAAATGTTACGCCATTTCAATTTAACTTTAAACTAATAATCCATTTGATAGATTCTTTAACGAAATTTATTGAAGACCAACTTGTTACGCCATTTAAAGTTAAAATTTCATTTAAATGATCATACGTAATTACGTAATTCAATTGTTAGGGGGACTACGTCATAGCAATTAAAATTATCTGCTAACTCCATTTAATTGTTAGGGGATTACGTCATAACAATAACAATTATTTAAAAAAATATTTTTTTAAAAACATGACCGCACCCTCACCTCCTTCACTCCTCCCAGTGACCTCACTGGACTCCCCTACCTGGATGTGGACCCAGACGCCACTCCAGCGCCACCTCGGTCAATCTCGCATCAAAAACCACATCTCTTACTACTCACAGGTCTCCAATGAATGATGCTGTGATCAAATTTTCAGCTATCTTCGGATATTCTTCCCGATGGGGACAGTTTTGACGACAATCCTTCCTCTTTGGTGCGAGTTCTGAATATCGACAATTAAGGGCAGGAACTTGCGTTTTTTCGAGATTATCGAGGACCGATGTTTACTAAGGGCGTCAAATGAGTCATTCACCCCCCCTCCCCCCCCCCCCCCACCGTATCTCAATGCTTGATCTCTCCATTGCTTACAACACCGTTAAGCATTTAGAGAGAAAACTATTTTAAGAAACGCTTTTCGACCCCAGCTTGATTTCCCTAGCTTGCATACTAAACCCTCGACAATTTTTCTTCTGAAAACTGATGCTTCAAGCGATTCATGATCTTTCACTCATATTATGTGCAGTTTTTAATTTGTTTCTTTCAGAGATGTTCGGCATGTTATGTTGCCCGTACATTGTACCATGCAAGTTTTATAGATGTAAGCCCCTGCACACTTGTGCCAAAATAGTAAAATTTCAAGTTGTAATTTTTTAACTCGGAATTCAAGTAATTCAGTCGTGTTTGTCAGAGCACACCAAACGCTGACACAAACGATTTAGTTAGTTAAATTTCTAGTTGCATTATGGGAGAAATTAGCTATTTTAAGATTTCGATATTTTGACACTAGTGTGGAGAGAGTTAAGATTCTTTATTCTTACATGCTGGCCAAATTGATTAACCCCTTATTAAACGAATCGATCGCATCCGTCCGTGTGATTTCCAAACTGAGCAGTTGAGCCCTCATTAGAACGAGCTCATCATAAATTTGGATATCGTCTGCTTTGGGTAAAGGGTTAAAATTCGATTCCATCAGTACATGTGTTATATTCTAGATTCTAGTATAATTTCTTCTATTGGGGGTAGTGCTGTCGCTATTATTCGATTAGTCGACTAACCGTCGACTATTGAAGTAGTCGACGTTTTTTATTTTTAGTCGATCGTCGTTCATTTTCAAGGTGGTACACGTCTACTACACGTCGGGGCTAAATTGCATTGTTTTGTGAGGTGAATGATCAATGAAGGTGAATAACTTTAAATATCTAACCATAGTTAACATTCATATCCGGAAGACTGTACGACTGTCACTGACTGTGTAAGAAAGAACACTCAGAGTTACTCGAGAAGAATAGATTCTTCTGAATTTCTCCAGTCTTGTACACACGAATGCACCCATTGGAAAACCCAAAGCGCGGAAGTGACAAAATTATGACGAAAGTCAGAACCTCAGATCACTTCTCAAAGTTCGGAACTTCAGACTAAGATCCAATTTTAACAACTGACGAGGGAATGCATAGATCTCAATGTTCAAAATTTCGAGAAACTTATTGCAGAAAGGAAACATATGCAGGAACGTTCTTTGGTAAATTCATTTTAATTCATCGGCTTCAATCTAGTTCAAACTTGGACCCGCAGTCAGTAATATTATTTTTGGGGTTGGTACGTCCTACAGGACGTACCAACCCCAAAAATTATATTACGGACTGTGGGTCCAAGACTGGACTACATGTAGCTTCAGTCGGGACCGGTTTGTTGTTCCCACAACCCCACTTCGTCTGAACACACTGGTGCCATTGTCATTTTCAGAGTTTTACGAACAGAAAAATGATTTGCTAAAAAATCATGGGAAGCGACTATTAATCGACTAACCGTCGATTACTGGTCACGATTAGTCGATTACAAAAAATGATAGTTGCGACAGCCCTAATTGGGGGAAATATTTGGTTACCTTCAGTTGAAGCAAAAAGTTTCAAGATACCTTTTACCCATGCATTGTAGCTGCTTCTATTTTTATTGTTTCACCCCTCCTGATAAATCCAGTAATCACATTAACTAGAAACCACTATCAGGGCTTTCAAAACAATTAGGGTACCACAGCGAAAGACAACATTTTCCTTGCACATATTTCATAATCAGTCAAACGCAAATAATATTTTGTTTATGTGCATTTGTTTTATCACAAATTATTGAAGAGTCTCTGTTGTCACTCTTCGGTAATTTGTAATAAAACAAATTTTGATGAACAAATTCAGGCCACCAAAAATAAAATGGCCTTCAACCAGTTAAAATAAATTTGAACAGAAGTCTCACCATATCAGATTTCAGACAAAGTAATTTGAAATGGCGGATTCTTGTTTTGTTTAAGACCTAATCAAATTTTCCCCTGACAACTGCGCTCCACTTTCGATTAAAATCCATCAGTGGAGATCCGCTTCATTTTACCATGTCCGTCTTCTTCTTAAACCAAACCCCTAATTTTCTTGTTATCTTTTTGATGCCCACACCTTGGTCCACCAGATTCTGTTACCAATTATGCGATGTGTAGACACAGTTCTAATAAATGAATAATTATTTTCCCACTTAGCTTTAACCCTTTTCCCCAACGTAACGGTCAAAACCGGACAGCGCTATTCTCAAAAATCGCCAATTAATTTTCATTATTTTTTTTATGTTTTGTCTCAAAAACATAGGTTATGACCCCTCGTAGGAACGAGCTCCCTGAGCTCGTTCCAAAGAGGGGTCATAACATATGTTTTTGAGACAAAAAATTAAAAAAAATAGTTATTCAAGAATTTTTTTTTTTGCAAGTGTCGTCTGCTTTTCTTGTTAGGTAAAGGGTTAAAAAAAACTATTTAATTTTCTAACGGACAGCCAAACTACCAACTTGATTAAACCTGAACTTAACGAATCGATCGCATACGCCCGCGTAATTTACAAACTGAACAGAAGACCTCTCATTCGAACGAGCTCATTATTAATGTTGATATCGTCTGCGTTGGGCAAAGGGTTAAAATCTAATCTAATTCGATCGAATCGTATTGTATTCTAGTGTATTTCTTTCTTCTGTTAGAGAGATGATTTGGTTATGTTGAAGCAAAATGTTCCAGAGCATCTTTTACCCCAACCCCTGACGCTGTCTTTTCTTATTTTTCCACCCCTCCTGATAAATCCAGGAATCACATAAATACCTATTTGAACAGGAGTCTTACCATATGAGATGTCTAAGTGTTTTTTGAAATGGTGAATTCTCGTTATTCCAAAACCCATTCAAAACAGACAACTGCTCTCCATTTTCGATTAACCCTTTACCCAAGGTAACAACCAAACCGGTCAGCGCTATTCAAGAAAATCGCCAATTAATTTTGATTATATTTTCATTTTTTCTATCAAAAACACAGGTTATGACCCCACGTTGGAACAAGCTCGTCGAGCTTGTTCCAACGAGGGGTCATAACCTATGTTTTGAGACAAAATATGAAAAAAGTAGTTATTCAAGAATTTTTTTTTTTTTTGCAAGTGTCGTCTGCTTTTCATGTTAGGTAAATAAAGGGTTAATATCCATCAATATGCTTTACACATGTAGATGTGCTTCAGCTTACCATACCCCGCTTCTTCTGACCCCCAATGTATACGATCTTTATTAGATGCACCCAGATACATGTTGGTTCAACAGAGTCTGATCGCAATCTTGTGGTCACTTGTGTTCATCCACTTACCTTTAAAAAATGTTTAATTTTCTTAAATCCAACCAAACTCCAAAATTCCATGTACTAACCAAACTACAAAATTCAATGTATTACATTAGAAAATGTGATACGCAACGAACGAACGAACGAACGGTCTTGGGAAGCAAGCCCCTTTCAACTCTCGGTGACTGTATACTGTAATACGCAATTCTGATAATCTGACAATTTATACCGACCTCTATATCTCACAAGTACATCATACGTCACGAGCTCTAAAATTATATGTTGCACGTTTATTTCCTTGTTGTGCAAGTCCTCCTTACCTCATCACAAATTTTCTTTTGTCTAGTTCCACGAATTTTATTCACTGTCCACTCATGGTTGACAAATATGGAGTTAACACCACGTTTGGTTAGGCTTACTCATTGGTTTATTTTTGTCAGGTACCTTGAACGTTGTTGACACGTACACGTGTTGGTATAATTGTGACTTGTTGCCTAGCGTTGAAGGGTACGATGTTCATAAATAATAATAATAATATAATAACACTTTGGACGGTCATTGATTTGTCGCGGTTCTCAGGTGAGAAGACCTTGTTTACCCCTGTGCTCCCAACTACTTCCCCATTCTAACGCTTCTTCTCTCCTCCCAACACTCGGATACGAACGGCTGGATGACATCCCATTCCCATTCTTCCCAATCTCCCCGATAAGCAATCCAATCCTCTCCTTTGCTTCGCCCACTAACCACATGATCTTCTTTCTCCCATCCCACTTCTCCATTATACTTCCAGTGAATCTTATTCTGTTCGATTGGTATTTTGGACATTGTAATAGAAAGTGTTCCAACGTCCCCACCGCGCCTCAATTACACATCTTGCACTTCTTTTCATATTCCATTGTTTTTTCCCAATTTTCTTCAAGCACGACGGACCTCGAACTCAGCTTGATAAAAACAGTGATACCCTAAAGGTGCCATCAAGGTATTTTTAAAAACTGGACTTCTCTTTATCATCCGGGCCACCAACATACATAATAATGATAATATACACATTTATATAGCGCCAAAATTATAGTTCAGAAGATATAGAACCATATTCTAAGGCGCTATACATGTTACTGAGCTCATGCAAATATACAAACGGAATATATACAGTATCTTACAGTCCACAACATCACTTATAGGCTTTTTGAAACAGGTATGTTTTGAGATCTTTCTTGAAAAGGTTGACATTTGACAGTCCTTTTAGGTGTTCTGGTAAATTATTCCACAAGTGAGGGCCAGCAAATGAGAATGACCTATCTCTAAATGTCTTACACCTATGTTTTGGAATATGTAGCAGCATTTTACCATCGGACCTCAGGTTGTATTGACACACATTCTTGGTATTAAGGAGTTCCTCTAAGTTGGCTGGTCACATGTTGTTTTGTTTCTAAAAAACTAATAATAAAGTTTTGAAAATTACTCTGTACTTGACTGGCAACCATTGCTTACCCTCAGAACAGGAGTGATGTGTTGAGATCGTGATATCCTGCATACCATTCGGGCTGATGCATTTAGTACCATCTGAAGGCGAGAGTACTGATATTGTGGAAGCTTGAACAGTAAGGCATTACAATAATCCAAATGTGAAGTTACAAAGGCATGAACTAAGGTTTTTGTTGAGTCTTTGGTGAGGAACTGACTTATCTGTTTAACTTTGTATAGACATCTGAAAGCCTTATTGCACATATTTGTAACATGTGTGTCCATAGACATGGTAGAGTCGAAGAAGGCACCAAGATTACGTACACTGTTACTTGCACTGATGGCGGAATCTCCTACCTTCACTGAATTGATGTCAACTTTAGTGAGTTGTTGTCGGGAACCAATTATTAGGAATTCAGTCTTATCATCGTTTATCATTAATTTGTTTGAAACCATCCATGTGCGAATGTCCGAAATAAATGATTCAATAGTTTCTAGAGCTTTAGTTTGATCCTTGATTGATGGTCGAAAAGAGAAATAGACCTGTGTGTCATCAGCATAACCATGGACATCAGGCAGGTGAGATTCAATGATGGTGAACATTTTTGAAATATAGAATAGAAACAGAACAGGACCAAGGCAACTGCCAGGTAATCCTTGATTTGACCCCCTTTCGGCAATTAAGGCTACCCTCCGCCATGACTTTTTCTTTGACAATTTTATTACGCTGGTCAGTGCCTGCTTCTAAGTTCGAGGTAGTTCCCTATTAACACCCTCACTTGTACCATCTACCCTGTCTTCGTACATGAATTCCACATATTCTGAAACATCAGTTTACAGCATCGGCTGTCGGGGAGATTTACCGAATAGTTAAGATAACAGCGTTTCATTAAGTCTATCCTGTCCTTGATCCTCATCTGCCCAAGCTCATCCTTGATCGCTTCTAGAGCTGGGGCATTACTCGTCCCCGTTATACATAGTTTTGCAGGGTTTCCAAGCTCTGTAAAACCGTCTGGCTTTGAGGCATCACTTCTGTACCATATGTTATACTTGATTTTTCCCTCAAAAACATTATTGAAACTGTTTCTCCCTATAAGTTTCATTTGGTTCAGGATTCGCTTCCCCTGCACAGTTAGTTTATTTGTGTCCTGTTGGTAGATGCCTCTTCCAGTATGCTTGTATTTCCCTTAAATAATCATAATCACCCGTCCCGTCTCTCCTACACTGAGTAGTTTGCTGCTACCTTCCGGAATACTGAACTACACCACTCTCCACTTTCGAGTAGGTTCCACTTTGCGACCCACGGGTATAATTGTGATTTCGCTTTCATTTAGTTCTAGTCTCCATTTGTTTCCATATCTCTCAACAATTGCCAGCAAAATTTCGTTAGCCTTCTTCGCTTGCAGACACTAGTACCATGTCGTATGCGAAAAATAGCCCTGCAGTCTTCAAGTCTCCAACTGCTATCCAACCCCCGCCGTCGCATTGCACAGGGTTCATCGCCCAAATCTATTATGCAAAAAGAACTGACAAAAGGATAAGTCCCTGCATGTGCCCTATCGCCATTGGCACACCTTTTGATGTTATGTTACCTCGGCTAGGTTCACTCTGTACATCTTTACAGAATGCTTTCAGAATTCCAACAAACTCGTCTCCTAGGCCGAGGGCCTAAAGATTCCATAAACATTTTTTTCTCTTGCTGGTTTTCGCAGATTCTATCATTTAGGAGGGCGTGAAAATGGTCAGCGACTCTCCTCTTCATGAAGCCATTTTGAATCTCTCACAGAATACCCATCGCTTCGATCACCTCCTCTAATCTCCCATACAAGAATTCACGAAAACCTTTTCCAACGTCGCTACTGACAGAAATCCCCAGATAGTTATCCGAAAAGTCCTTTTGCCGCTTTGTGTGTTTAAATGTCACCTTTTCTTTCTCTCCACTCTTTTTGAGTTCATTTGTTTTCCTACAGGTGAATAAAATAGGACCGTTAGGCTTCTACAGAGTTCCTATTCTCAGTTGTTAGGAACTCGGTAGGAATTTCGTTCCCCCTCCCGCTCTTCCGCTTCTTAATTTTCGTACCTCCTCGGCTTTAATTTTGCTGTACACAAAGTTCGATAAATTTTCTTCGTCCTCATTCTTGTACCCCGGTGGGTTCACCATGCCCCATCGCTTATCGTTTATTTTTTCCGAGTGCTTGATTAGTAGTTCCAAGCATTCATCCATCTTCTTCTTTTTATATAAGACGAATATTAGAGGTTTTCAGTATTCAGTTATGATATTATGAATAAATTATATTAAATTGGGACTGTTTTCCCTTTCTTTTAATCTGCGTCACAGAAATTTAGAAAAGACATTCAAGGTACAGGGTTTTCACGTCACCCTTTATCAAGTTACTTAATTTCTGCTGATTTGGAAGTAGTTTTAAATGTACACAAACGTGCACACATTGCGGTTATTAAGTTTCAAAGGTTGATTATGTGTAATAATTCACGCTAGCTAGTTTCATTTTCCCTTTCCGTGTCAGTATAAAGTTCATTTGTTGCCTTCCTGGAAGCGCATTATGTGCATTATAATCTGGTGTACAGACAAACAAAATCTATTTTGGGTTTTGTTCAACTGTCGAATAAGTCGTCTAGTGCGAATAACCCTTTACCTAACATGAAAAGAAGTCGACACTTGCAAAAACAATTCTTGAATAACTAATTTTTTTTCATTTTGTTGTCTCCAAAACATAGGTTATGACCCCGTATTGAAACGGGCTCGACGAACTCGTTCCAACGAGGGGTCATAACCTATGTTTTGGAGATAAAAAATTTAAAATAATAAAAATTAATTGGCGATTTTTGAGAATCGCGCTGGCCGGTTTTGGTCGTTACGTTCGGTAAAGGGTTAAAACAGTACATTTATTGTTATATCTGGCAAGCTGGAAGAGCCATTGAGAAAGAGATAGGCGTCGCGGGGGAGAGGGTGCGAAAAATTCCCCTTTTATGGTTTTTTCCCCAAGAATGCAGAATCCAAATAAATCCCTAAAAGGCCATCAGAGAAATCAGTTTGATACTAACTTTTAACCCTTTACCCAACGTAACGGCCAAAACCGGCCAGCGCTATTCTCAAAAATCGTCAGTTAATTTTCATTATTTTTTCATTTATTGTCTCAAAAACATAGGTTATGACCCCTCGTTGGAACGAGCTCGTCGAGCTCGTTCCAACGAGGGGTCATAACCTATGTTTTTGAGACAAAAAATGAAAAAAATTAGTTATTCAAGAATTTTTTTTGCAAGTGTCGTCTGCTTTTCATGTTAGGTAAAGGGTTAAAAAAAAACATTCCTGCTTCAGGAACCATTTGTATCCTCGCCTTAGTCTCCTGCGCAGCCCATTCGGTATTCACCAAGAGGTCTGCTATCAACTTCAGTCATTTTAAAATGGCGGATCAAATAGAGCAGATGAAAAACGTTTCTCGGTAGGGAGTAGAAATTATAATGTTGTGTACGGTAAAATGCCCAGATCTTTCCCACTTCTGTCCCAAGAAAATGAGTGCATGTCACCGCCAAACAACAGCATTCGACGCGTTATAATGCGCGAGAGTCGCGTCGATTATGCATGTTTTGATCTCAAATGTTTATTTCTAAGTACGGCATAGCCCTTTATACCGGCCTCTACCTGACCCCCACCCGCACCAGCACCCCTGTCCACCCCCCCCCCCTCCAAATTCCTATCGCTGACACAACCTCAATAAGCTCATTTGCAAACTCTAGTCGACTGTCTTTGTAAGGTTCGCATCATTTGCATCGCAGGCTGGGTGTGGATGTCCACTACAAAGTTTGAGAAGATGCAGGAAAGTCGACAGAGGAAAATGGTTAGAGTTGCTATGCCGTCGGTGGCGTCATGGGTTGCGCGCAAGATCATGACGACGTTCACCGCTGTCGATGTCCACATAGGTGAGTGACTGGACGTTGCTTGTGCCCAGCAACTCCGCCCTTTGCTGTTGAGCAGCCCATGGCCTATGTCAATACCCTCGTAACACTATCCGCACAGTGATAGCCTTTCACCACAGTCGCTTCAGGCCAAGCCTGTCTTACCCTATGCCATTTCACACAGAACTTGTGTCAGTAGTGATATTTCCTTCAGTAAAAATTGACTGTCGCTATCCCATACCATGGTTGGATCGCCGAGTGACTGTGTCGCTTTCGGTCGGGTCAGTTGTTGGCGGGCTACTGGTCTAGCGTCACTGTTGTGAGCAGAGAGAAGTACGACTGTGTCACTCTCGGTCGGGCGATTGGTTGGAGGGCTTCTGGGATAGTGTCAACGATGGGGCCGGGGTGAGGCTACTGTGTCGCTAGGTCGGGCCACTGGTTCGAGGTCTCTGGGTCGCCGGCTCACTAGGTCAAGTAAAGTAGGCTAGGGCTTCTGGACGGGGCAGCAACTGTGACGCTCTCCGTCTGATTTCTCGGCGTCCAATGAGGTCAATGAGATGATGCCTCAATGAGGTCTCGTCTCACAGCCCTCACACCCTCATCTCAACCCCCCCCCCCCCTCCCAACAATCACTAGATAGCAACATCGGCAATCACTAGGCATCCATAGTGAACGCCACTGGCGATCACCAATATTGATCTTCCCTATGAGAATGAGAGGGATGTGAGGAGATGCCCCAATGAGGCGTCACCTCATAGCCCTCACATCCCCATCTCGCCCCAACAAATACTTGATATCGCTATTGCCAATCAGTTTGGATGTCTGTGATCTTTAGTGATCGTTGGGAGCGAGATATGGATGGGAGGGCTATGGGGTGAGGACTCAATGAGGCCTCCCCTCACAGCCCTCTCATCTTCATACAGGGAGATGATCACTGATGATCGCTAGTAACAATCACTAGAGATCGCCATAAACGATCACTAGGCATCCCTGGTGATCGTCAATGGCGATCAGCAATGATCATCTCCTCATATGAGGATGTGAGGTGGTGAGGAGAGGTTTCAGTGCGGCTGGTACTCATAGCCATCTAATCCTTATCTTGCTCCCAGCCATCACAAGAGATCACCATAGACGATCACTAGCCTTTTCTTGTCATCGCCACTATACTGATCACCAGTGGTCATCTCTACAAACGACACACATTGACAGCATTTGGTTAAGACATTCAGATACAATTTGCTATTAATAATTGTATAATACAATGAATTAGTTTGATTGCGCTGCTTGAAAAATTTTATTACATTTTGCAACGTTTTTTTCAGTCGATGTAGTCGCAGTTTGTAACTTTTATTACATTTTGCAACGTTTTTCCAGTCCAAGTAGTTGCATTTTGGAATAAAACTTCAAACATACACGAAACTCGCTCAAATACACGTAGAAATGCATATAACATACCCGAACACAGTCGTAGAATCATAGAGACACAAATTTATTTTAATAGTTGAGTAATAACATGAATTAGTTTCGGATTTCCCCTTTGAAAAAAAAGTTTATTATATTTTGCCATGTTTTCCCCGTCCATGTAGTTGCATTTTGTAATAACTATTACATATTGCAACGTTTTTCCTGTCCAAGTAGTTACATTTTGTAATAATTATTACATTTTGCAACTTTTATTACAAAGTGGGTTGGAGAGAGTTTGCAAGCGAAAGATACGGAGAGAGAGAGAGAGAGAGAAAGAGAGAGAGAGAGAGAGAGAGAGAGAGAGAGAGAGAGAGGGGGAGAGAGAGAGAGGAAGAGAGAGATAGAGAGAAATAGGAGCGAGAGAGACAAAGAGAGTGAATGAATGAATGAATGAATGAATGAATGAATGAATGAATGAATGAATGAATGAGGGAGGGATGTAAGCGATGGATGAATGTATGGATAAATGTATGTGTGTATGGACGGATGGCCAGATGGACGGATGGATGGATGGATGGATGGATGGATGGATGCATGGATGGATGGATGGATGGATGGATGGATGGATGGATGTGGATGGATGGATGGAGGATGGATGGATGGATGGATGGATGGATGGATGGATGGATGGATGGATGGATGGATGGATGATTTAGGGTGGGTAGGCGGGTGGGTGGGTGGGTGGGTGAATAGGTGGGTGTGTAGGCGGCTTTTGGGTATGTGGGTGAGGGTGGATGGGTGGAAGGGCGGGTGGAGAGAGGGGTCATGGTAGAGTGAATGGATGGGTAGTTTCGGTCTGACGGACGGACGGACGGACGAGCTGACGGATGGACAGACGGATAATTCATTTTATGATATATGCATTCAACAAATTAAACATTTCTAAAGAGCGAAATCGTTTCAAAATAATAATACCGAATGCATATACCGCAGGGAGATGACAGACATAGCCAGATTGGCTGTCTACCTGTCACCTCCCAACGAAGTATGTCTGCTTCAACACTGCACTTGTACTGTGGGTTTTACAACTCAGTCTCTGAAAGCTTACAGGCGCGTGTGGACTTTATAGACTTGGTGGCTGATTACAATAGTTTAACTGACGACACGATAACCAGATGCATTCAAATTGTCGACAGAAAATAACAGGGAAGTCAAGAAGGACATGCTAAATATTTCACAAATTGAAGCAACAATCTGCCAAACACTCTAAAGCATTCTGATGAATCTCCCATGGAAAAATAAAAGAGTATTTATTTATTTATTTATTTATTTATTTATTTATTTATTTATTTATTTATTTATTTATTTATTCTTATAATGCTGCCCTTCTTTGTTATATCTTGTACATTGTATGGAGAGGAATTAACATTTTATCCAATGTAACTGCCTGAACCGGACAGAGGTATTCTCAAAATCAGCCAGTTAAATTTCATTATTTTTTTCATATTTTGTCTCAAAAACAAGGGTTCTGACCCCTCGTTAGAACGAGCTCGTCGTGCCCGTTCCAATGAGGGGCCATAACCTTTGTTTTTGAGACACAAAACAAAAAAAAATAGTTATTCAAGAATTTTTTTTGCAAGTGTCGTCTGCTTTGCATGCCAGGTAAAGGATTAATGATGGCAACAGGTAATCCAAAGGTAGATGGAGAGAAGAAAGAGAGTTGTATCAGTTAATTTACCACAAACTAAGAGCCGAACGCAGAGATCCGTCGAAGTGAGAGAAGAGATTGTTGATCTATCCGAATGACACGGATTCCGCAGTGGAGAAGATGAGACGTTCGGATTGCTGAACTTGGAGAAGAGGAAACTTTGGAGTCTGTGAAAAAAATAGAAACAATAACACTGCCACGTGACTGATTCTGGGGAAGTTTTGGTGATTCTGACCAGGTTTTTCAATCTATGAAAAACCTGAGTTTGCTCCAGAGTAACCACACGTTGTCGTTTTCTTGAATTGTTTAGAAGCATTTGAAAAAAATACATTCAAAAGAGTTGTCGAAGAGTCAGAATTTTCACACTGACCGTATTATATGGGATTTTAATCGTATTTTACTTGCATTGTTTTGCTGACAGTTAATTTCACTGCATACTTTACCCCGTTTGCCTACATGGGGGCACGATGACGCTGTGTACTGAGGCGTACTGCAGGTCGATGGTGCGCATGACTTCAACCAATGTAGCCATGCCTGTGCCGCGGTGCAGAGTCCAGAGTTACTATGTTGGAGAGCTGACAGCTGCTCGTCGTTGCTCGGCGGTTCTCTCCGGGTACTCAGGCTTCCTCCACCCATAAAACTGTCACTGGCATGATATGACCCTGGCTGTTAATGAGTAGTTAAATCCTAATAAAAAGCTCACTGCACTGAATGCGCTGTGTTCAAATGTATGACTGGTGAGATAATGTTTCGAGCGC
This sequence comes from Pictodentalium vernedei, assembly GCA_031216915.1. Classification (NCBI taxonomy): domain Eukaryota; kingdom Metazoa; phylum Mollusca; class Scaphopoda; order Dentaliida; family Dentaliidae; genus Pictodentalium; species Pictodentalium vernedei. The sequence goes on from CM062296.1 coordinate 64,708,548, forward strand.
AACGGTATGTAAGATAGGACTGAATTGATGGTCTACAATCTTGGTTTAATTGCCAACGCCCTCCATCCAGTAGTCCAGGTTCGTTAATCCGGGTAATTATTTATTATTTATTTATTGGTGTTTAAGGTCACATACTTATGCACAATGGCTTATCGTGACCATTACAGTTTTACGGGTGGAGAAAGCCGGAGTACCCAGAGAGAACCACCGAACATCGACGAGCAACTGTCAGCTCCTTAACATTCTAACTCGGTTCAAGCTCCGCTCAAGCGGGGTTACGGCGGTTGAAGACATGTGCACCATCGATGTGCAGTACGCCTCGGTACACAACGTCATCGTGCACCCATTGAGGCAACCGGGATAAAGAGCCTTGGCCAAGGACACAATGCGGGTCACCCAGGACGGGGATCGAACTCGGAACCCCAGCATAGAAGTCCAACAGTCTACCACTGAGCCATTGCGCCCCCGATCCAGGTAATTAATTAAGAAAATAATCTCCCGCGAAACCGTTTGTTCCGACACTCTGCTTTGTTGTTAACCGTTTACCTAACATGATAAGCAGAGGACACTTGCAAAAGAATTCTTGAATAACTATTTTTTGTCTCAAAAACATAGATTATGACCCCTCTTTGGAACGAGCTCGACGAGCTCGTTCCAACGAGAGGTCATACATAACCTATGTTTTTGAGGAAAAAAATGAAAAATAATGAAAATTAAATGGCGATTTTTGAGAATAGCTCTGGCCGGTTTTGGTCGTTATGTTGGGTAAAAAGTTAGCATATCAAGTCACAGAATTCTTGTTCTATGAGTAGTATAGCACGCATGAATCGTCCTTATTACCCGGATTTTTGCCGGTGCAGCTAGTGGCGTCGCGTGCGCATCATGACGTCACGACGCCAATAGCAATGTCAACCGTTTCGCGAAAAAAATCTTTCAAGAAAACCCAACTTCCCCATCATCTTTCCACCACTTACCCATAATATATACCTGTAGCACAGTTTTTAAATATATCACTATACATACCATAGCATACCATATATGCAGTACGTACACCATTTACCGGATCTTGATGTATGGTGCCGACATTTTTCATCGGCAAAAGTTGCACAGGCAAAAATGGGAAAGGCTGAATGAAGGCACGCAGCGACGCTGTGGGGCAAGCCCCTTTCGACCATCTTTAACAGTTGAAGATTTGGAAGCTGCATGTCTGGGCGTGGCGAAGGTGGAAAAAGGATCGGGTACTCGGCAGGTGTCTCTGGTGAGATGGTCAGATGAGGTTGTTGGGTTGTCTTTTTGACTGTCGTTGATTAAACCCTCGGGTGAGGACGAGAGTGAGAGGGCCCTCTCACAAAGGTCCTACCTCTCCCCGGGGGTACTTTGATCGTGATATTTGGGCAAGTAGAGTCTGCCGCTTATACGAGTAGTCAGATGGGGTGGAGGGCCATCATTGGCAAGTATAGTCTGCTTCAGACGGTTCGTGGTAGTTGAAGCTGTGTTGGTTTTCAGGATAGCACTTGTCATCGCTTGGTCGTGGAAGAAAACAACGGCCTCTTTCGGTGACCACCCAAAGAAAGACCCGACCTTCCCTGGTTCGGGCGGGGGCAGGCCTGTATTGCAACCTATTTGGCTGGGTCAAAAAAGCGCCCTACAGGTGCTTACAAAAAGGGGCAGAGGCGGGAATCAGGACCAACGCTGGCCTCCCTTGAAGTGGGTGACCACTTCTGGGGATGGAGCGGAGGATGTTCAGGATCCATAGAGGTTACTGTTTCCATAACGGTTATAGTTTCCTGAGAAGTACTTCGTTCACACTGATGACATACCAATGGGTTAATTACTGGGTAGAAATGTTTCTACGGAGTATGTTATAAAGTTTTAGTTTAACCCTTTACCAATGCAGACGATATCAGGATTTATTATTTTAAATATCCTTTTTTAAATTTTTTCAAAAAATATCAACAAAACAATATCATGTGACCCCTCAATGGAACGAGCTCGACGAACTCGTTCCAAAGAGGGGTCACATGATATGGTTTTGTAGAAAGTTTTCGAAAAATAATATTTTTTCAGCTGCTGAATTTGCATATTACGCGGGAGGGTGCGGGCGATTCGTTGGGTAAAGGATTAAACAATATTTATTTAAAAAAGACAAGTTAACTGTATACATGCAAACAAGTGTAAACGGATTGAATGTTTTGTACATAAATTTCAGTGAATACAATTAACACATAACATATCAAACTAACTTGTTGTAGTAGGGGATTCGGAAGAAAGCTGAACGCTTATGTGAACCATCTCCCAAGTCTGTAAGATTACACAATTTCAATTAGACAGATAGAACGGGTGGGTCGCTTGGATATTGTTTAAACACAAATAAAGAAAGTAGAACGAGAGAACGAGTGAAGGAGAAGGATGACATTTGAAAAGGGCCAACTTGAATGCACAAGACATCAACATTGATCGACAACAGTTTGAGAACTGACTCACTTGGAGATCGCAGCCTAACGCTAGTATGAGAGGAGAATATTCTAATGGACAACGAGGATGGGGAGGAAGTAGCGAGCATTGTTAACGTTTTTCATTCCAGGACGGAACACGGCTCCGGAGGACCGCCGCCAGCACCATGCACCGCCGGGAAACAAACAATGTCGCGGCACTCAGCGCAGCAACAATATCCCGGACCCCCCCCCCCCCTCCCAACGAGAAACCCCAACAATGTGATAAGCTAATAATGAGCCAGGTCCTCACCCCGCAGACATTTCATTTGATGTATGTTTTCACTAAAAACTCACGTAGGGCAGACAAACAAATCCTACTCCACCGATCATCAGGATAGCTTGATAGTCCATTAACAGAAGAGATGGGGCGCGATGGCTCAGTAGGTAGAGGTGCTGGCTGCAAGCTGAGATGTCCTCGGTTCGAATCCCACCTGCGGCGTTGTGTCCTTGGGCAAGATACTTCACCCATTGTGGGGGCACGATGACGCCGTGTACTAAGGCGTACTGCACGTCGATGGTACGCATGTCTTCAACCAATCTAACCCTGCCTGTGCTGCAGTGCGGCGTTACGATGTTGGGGTGCTGGCAGCTGCTCGTCGTTGCTCGGTGGTTCTCTCCGGGTACTCCGGCTTCCTCCACCCGTAATACTGTCACGGTCATGATTAGCCATTGTGCATAAATATGTGACCTTAAACATCAATAAATAAATAAATAAATAACAGACGAGATAGTTGGATAACACAATAGGAGCTCACTTGAAAGAGATGTTGTACTGAGAGGTCACCCAGTGGGCGACTAGGTCCAGATTCCATCCATTTTAACCCTTAAGCCCCCATATAGCCCCAAACCGCCACTTTTATATTGCATTGAAGCAGGTTCTCCCTTGTGTAATCTTTGTTATTACTCTTGTGTGTAGACTGAATTTTCCCTGGCAGTGGTTCTACATCACTGCTGGCTGCCTCTATAGGCAGCCAGCAGTGATGTAGAACCACTGCCAAGTCATCAATAACTATGTAAGCAGAAAAAGGCCATAAATACTTTAAAATTAATCTGAGGACTTAAGGGTTAAACTATAAGGTGAGGGGCGGTAGGGTCGCAGTTACTGGAAGCGTGTACTCGGTAGGATAAAGTCCTGCACCATTTCAAATACAGACAGATGTTCATAACTGGTAAGGAATTCGGAGCCAAATAGGAGTGTTGTCACATCTGGTGCGAATGGAAGTGATTTTATTGTTGACCTGCGTACCTCTTCAAAGACAGGACAGAACAAAAGAAAGTGTTCGCTTGTCTCGAGCACTCCACACTGACACGGGGGCGATGGCAACAGGTGGTTATTGAATAAATGGATGCTAAGATTACTGCAACACAGCCGCAATCTGCAGTGATAGATTTGTCCTATTCGTGATTTTGCATGGCCATAAAGAGACGCGGATCGCAGATTGCCCCTGTTAAGAAAACTTGCGAAATTACTCGCTGATGAATTTTCTCTGATTGATAACGGTATGCCGTTCCATAGGCTTGTAGTTCTCGGTAGAAATGAAGACCGGTACAGTTAGCTGTTGCAGAAGGGACCTCGGAGATTGAAACATCGGCTGGAGGCAGAGACTGTTGGAGGTACATTATTAGCAGTATATGGGGCCGTCGTAAGGTGAAGCATTCGAAAGAATTGTTTCAGTGTGTGTTTTCGACGTCTTTCCCCAAAGGAGTCCCAGCGGGCATCGTTGTACAGCGCGGAAGTCCTAGCACTCATGGTTGCGCCAGTCACTATCCTTGCTGAAGCAAACTGTACTTTTTCCAGGTCTATTGTATTACTCACCGTGCAATTGTCCTAGATGGTGCTACCATATTCAAGAAGAGGCCCGATAAAGACAAAGTAAAACTTTTCAAGGACACTGCGGTGAAGAGAAAACTTTTGCCTGCTCGGTAAATTTACGCGAGACCATGCTTATTTTCGGGGATAAAATAGTTTAAAAGAAAGTAGAAATAGGTTTTCCTTGACAGTATTTAAAGATATTCATTCAGGAATCAGATAATTTTTTCGAAGAAATCAGAAAGGGCATATATGTGTACAGCATTCAAAGGGTCCGATGAAGGAAATGCCCTAGGGGGTCCAAAGATGTGATTTCTAGCAATTCTGAAAAATGAATTCATTTGGCGTTGGTACCAGGTTCATAGGTCATACCACGCCTGAGATATGGGCGTGACACACTTTCAAAACACCCCTTTGGACACCCCTGGTGCCACAGGAATCTGAAAAACATAGGTGTCCGACAATTCGTGACCGTATCACTACTCTCTGTCAGTTTGCCAAAAACATGCGAGATAGGATAATTCATTGTCGAGTTATCGTGCGGACAAAGAAGTGAGCAGAAGACAGAAGACCTGAGAAGAAGAAGAAGAAGAAGAAGAAGAAGAAGAAAAAGAAGAAGAAGAAGAAGAAGAAGAAGAAGAAGAAGAAAAGGAAGAAGAAGAAGAAGAAGAAAAGAAGAAGAGAAGAAGAAGGAAAAGGAAAGGAAAGAAAAGAAAAGGAAACCGTACAAAAACAATAGTCTGTGTGTTTCACACAGACTAATAATTGTTAATAAATTTAAGTACTTTGAAATTAATTATAGATTCTTTAACCCTTTACCCAACGCATACAATTAGAAAATTTATTATTTTAAATATCATTTTTTTAAATTTTTCAAAAAAATTCAACAAAACCATATCATGTGACCCCTCGTTGGAACGAGCTCGACGAGCTCGTTCCAACGAGGGGTCACATGATATGGTTTTGTTGAAATGTTTTGAAAAATATTTTTTCAACTGCTGAATTATTTGCATATTACGCGGGCGGTTGCGGGTGATTCGTTGGGTAAAGGGTTAATGAAATTTATTGAAGACCGTCGCGATGAGGGGGGTAGCAGTTGGGGACTTGAAAATCCCAGGGCTATTTTTGGCTAGTGGCAGAAAGCGAAGGGGAGAGGGGGAGGGTGCTAGCGAAAGTGCTGGGAATTGTTGGGAAATATGGGAACAAATGGAGACTCAAACAGAACAAAAGCAAAGTTATACCCGTGAGCCGTACAGTGGACCCTACTCGAAGGTTGTAATTGGGGGAGTTTTCCCGGAAGGTAGCGGCAAACTTCTTACTATAGGACAGACAGGTAACTACGAGTATCTGGGGTAAATATAAACATCACAGGAAAAGGCATATATCGAAACCACGCACATTAATTGATTATGAAGGGGAGGCAAAGCTTTAACCAAATGAAACTTATAGGGAGAAACAGTTTCAATAAGGTTTTCGTGGGGAAAACCATTTGGGAAATGGTGGATCTGCCAAGTATAACTTATGATACGGAAGTGGTACCCCTAAACCAAACGGCTGTAAATAGCTTGGAAACCCCGCAGAACGGTGCTGGCCGATGGATAACGAGGTTGAGTAATGCCGCAACACTAGAAGCAATCAGGACTGAGCTTGGGTGGATGAGGATCAAGGACAGGATAGACTTATTGAAACTCGGTTATCTTAATTATTTGGTAAATCTCCCCGACAGCCGTTGGTGTAAAATAGTGTTCAAGAGTATTTTCAGCTCAAATATCAAGACAAGATAGATGGTCCAAGTGAGGGAGCTAATAGAGAACTACTCATTGGAGATCTCGGACTAAGATGTAGGGGCAACCCAGGGTAAAAGAAAATCGTCATCGAAAAGGTCATGGAAGGTGGCAACCTCAATTGACGAGAGGGGGTCAAATTAAAGAGGTCTTTGGGTGGCCTGTGTGAGAAAGAGAAGCCTGGTTTTGAAGAGAACCTTAATGGCGCCTCTGGGGTCACTTTTGTTCAAGCTGAGGTCGCGGTCCCTGTAGCTGAGGGGAAAAATTGGGAAAAACTGGAAAAAATTGTGTCAGATGTGTAATTTAGGCGTGGTGGAGACCCTGGGACACTTTCTTCTAGAATGCCCAAAGTACCAGTCTAAAAAATAATATTCACTGGGAGGATAATGGGGAAGTGGGATGGGAGAATGTGGTCAGTGAGTCACTCAAAGGAGAGGGTTAATATGCTAATCTGAGAGATTGGGAAGAATGGGGCAAGAGACGCCATAAAGCAGTTCGTCTACGAGTGTTGGGAGGACAGAAGAAGCTTGGGGATAGTAAGGCTGTCGCGATTTTTTAATTTAGTAATCGATTAATCGTCGCAGTTAATCGATAAAAATCGATTAATCGTACCTAGATGACCCCCACCCTCCTTCTCTTTAAAGTCGTTGAAAATGAAGTTCAAGTTAGCTGACCAAACCTCAAGGAAACAACGAAGACGATCCTTTTTTGGCATATTCACAGCTTTGATGTTCTGAACTGTTGAACCGTCAGTGTAATAATCCAGACCGGTCGTCAGTTGCGAACTTCGCAAGTTCGCAACTACCGAACGGTCTTGATTATTACATTGACAGTTCCAAAGTTCAGAACTTCAAAGCTTTGATGTACCTGAAATACAAATGCTTCTAACGGCTTCTTGGGGTTTAACGTCGACGTTCTTGAACTTTTACCTCTAGCAACAAAAGTTTTTCATCCAATCTTTTTTTTTAATTATTAAACATCTAAAACGGGGTAAAATTTAGCGATTCGTCGACAATGAAAAATACTAATCGATTTCGGTGTGACCGATCGACAATCGATTAATCGTGAGAGCCCTAGGGAATAGGGAGGCAGTTAGGAGCACATTTATAACTGTTACGTCTTTTATTTTAAAATTAAATGTCCATTTGATAGATTCTTTAACGAAAATTGCGAGCGCGGTGGCTCAGTTTGTAGAGGTGCAGGCTGCAAGCCGAGAAGTCCTCGGTTCGAATCCCACCTGCGGCAACCGCGTTGTGTCCTTGGGCAAGACACTTAATCTCCATTGCCCGCGGGGGCACGATGACGCCGTGTACTAAGGCGTACTGCACGTCGATAGTGCGCATGTCTTCAACCAATCTAATTCTGCCTGTGCTGCAGTGCAGGGTTACGATGTTGGGGAGCTGGCCGCTGCTCGTCGTTGCTCGGTGGTTCTCTCCGGGTACTCCGGCTTCCTCCACCCGTAAAGCTGTCACGGTCATGATTAGACATTGTGCATAAATATGTTACCTTAAACATCAATAAATAAATGAACAAATTAACGAAAATTATTGAAAACCAAAAGCTTTTCAATTGTTGGTATTTATAAATGTTACGCCATTTCAATTTAACTTTAAACTAATAATCCATTTGATAGATTCTTTAACGAAATTTATTGAAGACCAACTTGTTACGCCATTTAAAGTTAAAATTTCATTTAAATGATCATACGTAATTACGTAATTCAATTGTTAGGGGGACTACGTCATAGCAATTAAAATTATCTGCTAATTCCATTTAATTGTTAGGGGATTACGTCATAACAATAACAATTATTTAAAAAAATATTTTTTTAAAAACATGACCGCACCCTCACCTCCTTCACTCCTCCCAGTGACCTCACTGGACTCCCCTACCTGGATGTGGACCCAGACGCCACTCCAGCGCCACCTCGGTCAATCTCGCATCAAAAACCACATCTCTTACTACTCACAGGTCTCCAATGAATGATGCTGTGATCAAATTTTCAGCTATCTTCGGATATTCTTCCCGATGGGGACAGTTTTGACGACAATCCTTCCTCTTTGGTGCGAGTTCTGAATATCGACAATTAAGGGCAGGAACTTGCGTTTTTTCGAGATTATCGAGGACCGATGTTTACTAAGGGCGTCAAATGAGTCATTCACCCCCCCCCCCCTCCCCCCCCCCCCCCCCCCCGTATCTCAATGCTTGATCTCTCCATTGCTTACAACACCGTTAAGCATTTAGAGAGAAAACTATTTTAAGAAACGCTTTTCGACCCCAGCTTGATTTCCCTAGCTTGCATACTAAACCCTCGACAATTTTTCTTCTGAAAACTGATGCTTCAAGCGATTCATGATCTTTCACTCATATTATGTGCAGTTTTTAATTTGTTTCTTTCAGAGATGTTCGGCATGTTATGTTGCCCGTACATTGTACCATGCAAGTTTTATAGATGTAAGCCCCTGCACACTTGTGCCAAAATAGTAAAATTTCAAGTTGTAATTTTTTAACTCGGAATTCAAGTAATTCAGTCGTGTTTGTCAGAGCACACCAAACGCTGACACAAACGATTTAGTTAGTTAAATTTCTAGTTGCATTATGGGAGAAATTAGCTATTTTAAGATTTCGATATTTTGACACTAGTGTGGAGAGAGTTAAGATTCTTTATTCTTACATGCTGGCCAAATTGATTAACCCCTTATTAAACGAATCGATCGCATCCGTCCGTGTGATTTCCAAACTGAGCAGTTGAGCCCTCATTAGAACGAGCTCATCATAAATTTGGATATCGTCTGCTTTGGGTAAAGGGTTAAAATTCGATTCCATCAGTACATGTGTTATATTCTAGATTCTAGTATAATTTCTTCTATTGGGGGTAGTGCTGTCGCTATTATTCGATTAGTCGACTAACCGTCGACTATTGAAGTAGTCGACGTTTTTTATTTTTAGTCGATCGTCGTTCATTTTCAAGGTGGTACACGTCTACTACACGTCGGGGCTAAATTGCATTGTTTTGTGAGGTGAATGATCAATGAAGGTGAATAACTTTAAATATCTAACCATAGTTAACATTCATATCCGGAAGACTGTACGACTGTCACTGACTGTGTAAGAAAGAACACTCAGAGTTACTCGAGAAGAATAGATTCTTCTGAATTTCTCCAGTCTTGTACACACGAATGCACCCATTGGAAAACCCAAAGCGCGGAAGTGACAAAATTATGACGAAAGTCAGAACCTCAGATCACTTCTCAAAGTTCGGAACTTCAGACTAAGATCCAATTTTAACAACTGACGAGGGAATGCATAGATCTCAATGTTCAAAATTTCGAGAAACTTATTGCAGAAAGGAAACATATGCAGGAACGTTCTTTGGTAAATTCATTTTAATTCATCGGCTTCAATCTAGTTCAAACTTGGACCCGCAGTCAGTAATATTATTTTTGGGGTTGGTACGTCCTACAGGACGTACCAACCCCAAAAATTATATTACGGACTGTGGGTCCAAGACTGGACTACATGTAGCTTCAGTCGGGACCGGTTTGTTGTTCCCACAACCCCACTTCGTCTGAACACACTGGTGCCATTGTCATTTTCAGAGTTTTACGAACAGAAAAATGATTTGCTAAAAAATCATGGGAAGCGACTATTAATCGACTAACCGTCGATTACTGGTCACGATTAGTCGATTACAAAAAATGATAGTTGCGACAGCCCTAATTGGGGGAAATATTTGGTTACCTTCAGTTGAAGCAAAAAGTTTCAAGATACCTTTTACCCATGCATTGTAGCTGCTTCTATTTTTATTGTTTCACCCCTCCTGATAAATCCAGTAATCACATTAACTAGAAACCACTATCAGGGCTTTCAAAACAATTAGGGTACCACAGCTAAAGACAACATTTTCCTTGCACATATTTCATAATCAGTCAAACGCAAATAATATTTTGTTTATGTGCATTTGTTTTATCACAAATTATTGAAGAGTCTCTGTTGTCACTCTTCGGTAATTTGTAATAAAACAAATTTTGATGAACAAATTCAGGCCACCAAAAATAAAATGGCCTTCAACCAGTTAAAATAAATTTGAACAGAAGTCTCACCATATCAGATTTCAGACAAAGTAATTTGAAATGGCGGATTCTTGTTTTGTTTAAGACCTAATCAAATTTTCCCCTGACAACTGCGCTCCACTTTCGATTAAAATCCATCAGTGGAGATCCACTTCATTTTACCATGTCCGTCTTCTTCTTAAACCAAACCCCTAATTTTCTTGTTATCTTTTTGATGCCCACACCTTGGTCCACCAGATTCTGTTACCAATTATGCGATGTGTAGACACAGTTCTAATAAATGAATAATTATTTTCCCACTTAGCTTTAACCCTTTTCCCCAACGTAACGGTCAAAACCGGACAGCGCTATTCTCAAAAATCGCCAATTAATTTTCATTATTTTTTTATGTTTTGTCTCAAAAACATAGGTTATGACCCCTCGTAGGAACGAGCTCCCTGAGCTCGTTCCAAAGAGGGGTCATAACATATGTTTTTGAGACAAAAAATAAAAAAAAATAGTTATTCAAGAATTTTTTTTTTTGCAAGTGTCGTCTGCTTTTCTTGTTAGGTAAAGGGTTAAAAAAAACTATTTAATTTTCTAACGGACAGCCAAACTACCAACTTGATTAAACCTGAACTTAACGAATCGATCGCATACGCCCGCGTAATTTACAAACTGAACAGAAGACCTCTCATTCGAACGAGCTCATTATTAATGTTGATATCGTCTGCGTTGGGCAAAGGGTTAAAATCTAATCTAATTCGATCGAATCGTATTGTATTCTAGTGTATTTCTTTCTTCTGTTAGAGAGATGATTTGGTTATGTTGAAGCAAAATGTTCCAGAGCATCTTTTACCCCAACCCCTGACGCTGTCTTTTCTTATTTTTCCACCCCTCCTGATAAATCCAGGAATCACATAAATACCTATTTGAACAGGAGTCTTACCATATGAGATGTCTAAGTGTTTTTTGAAATGGTGAATTCTCGTTATTCCAAAACCCATTCAAAACAGACAACTGCTCTCCATTTTCGATTAACCCTTTACCCAAGGTAACAACCAAACCGGTCAGCGCTATTCAAGAAAATCGCCAATTAATTTTGATTATATTTTCATTTTTTCTATCAAAAACACAGGTTATGACCCCACGTTGGAACAAGCTCGTCGAGCTTGTTCCAACGAGGGGTCATAACCTATGTTTTGAGACAAAATATGAAAAAAGTAGTTATTCAAGAATTTTTTTTTTTTTTGCAAGTGTCGTCTGCTTTTCATGTTAGGTAAATAAAGGGTTAATATCCATCAATATGCTTTACACATGTAGATGTGCTTCAGCTTACCATACCCCGCTTCTTCTGACCCCCAATGTATACGATCTCTATTAGATGCACCCAGATACATGTTGGTTCAACAGAGTCTGATCGCAATCTTGTGGTCACTTGTGTTCATCCACTTACCTTTAAAAGCTGTTTAATTTTCTTAAATCCAACCAAACTCCAAAATTCCATGTACTAACCAAACTACAAAATTCAATGTATTTCATTAGAAAATGTGATACGCAACGAACGAACGAACGAACGGTCTTGGGAAGCAAGCCCCTTTCAACTCTCGGTGAATGTATACTGTAATACGCAATTCTGATAATCTGACAATTTATACCGACCTCTATATCTCACAAGTACATCATACGTCACGAGCTCTAAAATTATATGTTGCACGTTTATTTCCTTGTTGTGCAAGTCCTCCTTACCTCATCACAAATTTTCTTTTGTCTAGTTCCACGAATTTTATTCACTGTGCACTCATGGTTGACAAATATGGAGTTAACACCACGTTTGGTTAGGCTTACTCATTGGTTTATTTTTGTCAGGTACCTTGAACGTTGTTGACACGTACACGTGTTGGTATAATTGTGACTTGTTGCCTAGCATTGAAGGGTACGATGTTCATAAATAATAATAATAATATAATAACACTTTGGACGGTCACTGATTTGTCGCGGTTCTCAGGTGAGAAGACCTTGTTTACCCCTGTGCTCCCAACTACTTCACCATTCTAACGCTTCTTCTCTCCTCTCAACACTCGGATACGAACTGCTGGATGACATCCCATTCCCATTCTTCCCAACCTCTCCGATAAGCATTCCAATCCTCTCCTTTGCTTCGCCCACTAACCACATGATCTTCTTTCTCCCATCCCACTTCTCCATTATACTTTCAGTGAATCTTATTCTGTTCGACTGGTATTTTGGACATTCTAATAGAAAGTGTTCCAGCGCCCACACCACGCCTAAATTACACATCTTGCACATCTTTTCATCTTCCATTGTTTTTCCCCAATTTTCTTCAAACACGATGGATCTCGACCTCAGCTTGAAAAAAACAGTGACACCCTAAAGGTGCCATAGAGGTATTTTTCAAAACTGGACTTCTCTTTATCATCCGGGACACCAACATACATAATATTAATAATATACACATTTATATAGAGCCAAAATTATAGTTCAGAAGATATAGAGCTATATTCTAAGGCGCTGTACATGTTACTGAGCTCATGGAAATATACAAACGGAATATATACAGTATCTTACAGTCGAGAACATCACTTATAGGCTTTTTGAAATAGGTATGTTTTGAGATATTTCTTGAAAAGGTTGACATTTGACAGTTTTTTAGGTGTTCTGGTAAATTATTCCACAAGTGAGGGCCAGCAAATGAGAATGACCTATCTCCAAATGTCTTACACCTAAGTTTTGGAACATGTAGCAGCATTTTACCATCGGACCTCAGGTTGTATTGACCCACGTTCTTGGTATTAAGGAGTTCCTCTAAGTAGGCTGGTGACATGTTGTTTTGTGTCTTAAAAACTAATAATAAAGTTTTGAAAATTATTCTGTACCTGACTGGCAGCCAGTGCTTATCCCTCAGAATAGGACTGATATGTTGAGATCGAGATATCCTACATACCGCTCGGGCTGATGCATTTAGTACCATCTGAAGGCGAGAGTACTGATATTGTGGAAGGTTGAACAGTAAGGCATTACAATAATCCAAATGTGAAGTTACAAAGGCATGAACTAGGGTTTTTGTTGAGTCTTTGGTGAGGAACTGTCTTATCTGTTTAACTTTGTATACACCTCTGAAAGCCTTATTGCACATATTTGTAACATGTCTGTCCATAGACATGGTAGAGTCGAAGAAGGCACCAAGATTACGTACACTGTTACTTGCACTGATGGCGGAATCTCCTACCTTCACTGAATTGATGTCAACTTGAGTGAGTTGTTGTCGTGAACCATTTATTAGGAATTCAGTCTTATCATCATTTATTATAAATTTGTTTGAAACCATCCATGTGCGAATGTCCGAAATACATGATTCAATAGTTTCTAGAGCTTTAGTTTGATCCTTGATTGATGGTCAAAAAGAGAAATAGACCTGTGTGCCATCAGTGTAACCATGGACATCAGGTAGGTGAGATTCAATGATGGTGAACATTTTTGAAATATAGAATAGAAACAGAACAGGACCAAGGCGACTGTCAGGTGATCCTTGATTTGACCCACTTTCGGCAATTAAGGCTACACTCTGCCATGACTTTTTCTTTGACAATTTTATTACGCTGGGCCGTCCCTGCTTCTAAGTTCGAAGTAGTTCCCTATTAACACCCTCACTTGTACCATTTACCCTGTCTTCGTACATGAATTCCACATATTCTGAAACATCAGTTTACAGTATCGGCTGTCGGGGAGATTTACCAAATAGTTAGGATAACCGCGTTTTATTAAGTCTATCCTGTCCTTGATCCTCATCTGCCCAAGCTCATCCTTGATCGCTTCTAGTGCTGGGGCATTACTCGTCCCCGTTATCCATCGGCCTACATAGTTTTGTAGGGTTTCCAAGCTCTTTAAAACCGTTTGGTTTTGAGGCATCACTTCTGTACCATATGTTATACTTGATTTTTCCCTCAAAAACATTATTAAAACTGTTTCTCCCTATAAGTTTCATTTGGTTCAGGATTCGCTTCCCCTACACAGTTAGTTTATTTGTGTCCTTTTGGTAGATGCCTCTTCCAGTATGCTTGTATTTCCCTCAAATAATCATAATCACCCGTCCCGTCTCTCCTACACTAAGTAGTTTGCTGCTACCTTCCGGAATACAGAACTACACCACTCTCCACCTTCGAGTAGGTTCCACTTTGCGATCCACGGGTATAATTGTGATTTCGCTTTCATTTAGTTCTAGTCTCCATTTTATCTCCCTACAATTGCCAGCAAATGTTCGTTAGCCTTCTTCGCTTGCTGACACTAGTACTATGTCGTCTGCGAAAAATAGCCCTGCAGTCTTCAAGTCCCCAATTGCTATCCAACCCCCGCCGTCGCAATGCACAGGGGCCATCGCCTAAATCTTTGATGTAGTATGTAAAAAGAACTGGCAAAAGGATATGTCCGTGCTTTCGCCCTATCGCCATTGGCACACGTTTTGATGTTATGCTACCTCTGCTAGGTTCACTTTGTACATCTTTACAAAATGCTTTCAGAATTCCAACAAACTCGTCTTCTAAGCCCAGGGCCTAAAGCTTACATAAACATCTTTTTGGCTTTCGCAGATTTTATCATTTTGGAGGGCGTGAAAATGGTCTACGACTCTCCTCTTCCTGAAGCCATTTTGAATCTCTCACAGAATACCCATCGCTTCGATCACCTTCTCTAATCTCCCATACAAGACTTCACAGAAACCTTTTCCAACGTCGCTACTGACAGAAATCCCCAGACAGTTATCCGAAAAAGTCCTTTTGCCACTTTGTGTGTTTAAATGTCACCTTTGCTTTCTCTCCACTCTTTTTGAGTTCATTTGTTTTCCTACAGGTGAATAAAATAGGACCGTTAGGCCTCTACAGAGTTCCTATTCCCAGTTTTTAGGAACTCGGTAGGAATTTCGTCCCCCCCCCCTCCCGCTCTTCCGCTTCTTAATTTTGAGACGACTTTTCGTACCTCCTCGGCTTTAATTTTGCTGTATACAAAGTTCGATAAATTTTCTTCGTCCTCATTCTTGCACCCCTGTGGGTTCACCATGCCCCATCGCTTATCGTTTATTTTTTCCGAGTGCTTGATTAGTAGTTCCAAGCATTCATCCATCTTCTTCTTTTTATATAAGACGAATATTAGAGGTTTTCAGTATTCAGTTATGATATTATGAATAAATTATATTAAATTGGGGCTG